>QARZ01000539.1:7519-21665 GCA_013407115.1 Glycine latifolia
GGGGGAGCGACCTATGCACGACAGAGTGACCCTGACAAGCTACTGCATCATCGAGACCACAGGGATGGACTATTTTTGGGATGGTACCACATTGCATGCTATGAGTTGAGTAAGGAGCATGCATCATGTTAGATATTATAAGTTGACTTATGGAATGTTTTTGGATGCCCGTGTGTGTTAGTTGCGTGATGAGATGCTTGGACATTTGTAATGATATGGTGATGACTGGATTGTTTTCTTCAACTGATGTTATTATTGTTTGTTGTTTAATATGATGAACTCACTCTTGCTTTGTTGTGCCATGTGGTTTGGTACTTGTGATGATCGCGAACCGAGTTCGTCTGAGCAAATGGGCAGCAGTAGGTACTTTGGAAGATGATCATCCTTTGGTTGGAGCTGCCGAATAGCCGGGATATTGATGGAGTAGATCCCGGGCAGAAGTTGTGTCTTGCTAGTTACACCTCTTGTTTTTAATGGATGCACCCCATTGTGTTGCTAGATACACCCCTGTCATTTAATTCTTATTTCCTTTGTAAAACACTTAAGACATTTTGGACATAGTTATTTGTACCTACAGCTAAACTATGTTTTGTTTATATATATGCTTGGGATGACTTATGTGTATCTTAATTACGTGTATATTCCATGATGATGATCATTATATGTTTGCGAAAAATTTACCATCGTTTTTATAATCCAATTTAAGGATTTTTCATTTAAAACATGTTAATGGCGTGATTAAGAGTTAGTGATACAATAGCGACGTGGTGGGTCGTTACATAAAACATGTCTAGGATTCACATTCCCCATGTCTTCAGATAATGCAAATTTCATACATTCACAATCCATAATACCACGATACTGTTATTTTAGGAAAATTCTAAATTAAAGAGGAGAACTATGATATACAAAACAAACTTGCATGCCCATTTAAAATTTAATAAATAATTAAATATAAAATTTTGGGCAGAGTCTCCTCTATAATTAAGACTTTTCCCAAAAAATATAATCGTTACAACAACATCATTCACAATTTCATTCATCAATAACAAATATATTGCATCCCATTAGTTTAAAACACAGTTTTTGTTGAAAACCAACATGCAACAAGGACAGACATACACCCCCATAATTGGGTTCCCTGACCCCAACTATGGCATCAAAAGTTGTAAATAAATAATAAACTTCATTCACTTATCTATATCCTTCTGTTAACTCTTTGTTGCGTCGTTTTGAGATCTCTTAGGTTCACGTCCTTTGGTCCAAACACAGAGTTTTACATACCAAATCAAAGATAATTCATTATAAATTTTGAAGACAATGTTAATATTAACACTCGGGGTCATATACCCATTCAAATTTAAAAGAGGCTAAAATGATGTTTTTGGAAGTCCATATAAAAAAGACATCATTTTGAAATTCCGATCACACCATGTGACCAGGGTTTAATGAAGGTCACAAAAATGACATAAATATTATAAAAGGTAACTTTTACAACATATCATTTTCAAAGATTTTTCAAAAGAAGTGTAAAAACGTCCAATAACGGTACCCAAGTCACAAAAGATACTAAGAGAGGTTCAAACTAGCTAGGAGAAGACAAGGAAATCATGGTTACCTTGAAGAAACCATGAAAGGAGGATTGGAGGCTTCATTCTCTATTGAATTCTCAAGTTAAGTTTTGAATATTCTACTCCGATTAAAGTGTTCATCTCTGTGCAGTGGTCCAGTGACAAGCAACGGCAGCTCGTGTTGGTCATCTGTAACACCCCATGTGCACCCGGTGTATTATCATTATGATTATATCAGATTAGCGCTTAAACACTTTAATTCAAAACTTGAGGAAGCATAATTGAAAACCATATTTCTTGATTACACTATGTATGGAATAAAAAAAAACATCTCAGCCCAAACAGGACAAGCCCATGCTGATCCAAATCACATAAACATAACCATAGGCAGATATGCACAAATATCTCAACAGACATAAACAGGAGGAAATATCATTACGTAACATAAGCTGGTTATGTACAATTACATCATCTGACACTCGAAGTGTCTATACAAAAGAAAAGCATCTGAGTGCTTTTGATCTCAAAGATCCTTCCTCACACGAGGGCATACATAGCATATACACAACAAAAGAATATAGGTGTCCACACACACATCTTCCCTCTACAGGGTACAAAACATCAAAAGCCGAGCCCCCAAGCTCTCCTTAAGCCGCCTCACAGCCAAGCAGGTACCGTCTCTACTAGGGCCTCCCGCCCTGAGACCGCTCCACTCTGTCGGAAGAGTCACCTGAAACCACATAATCCCCACACGGGGTGAGATAAACATCTCAGTAAGCTCAGGGTCCTTGGAGGCATCTCCTCCACCCTGGCTCACTTTCCATGACACAAGTCATCAGGTATTACAAACAATCTGGCCTCCCGGCCCTCATAACAATACTAGCAAGCCATCTTGCTCTATGTACGGTGGATCGCATCAACACCGACCTCAGTGTGAGACCGGAACTCACACCCGTGCCATTCCATCGGGAGCTACCCCTTACGCATGGACGCACGTATATGGTACCTCCGAGAATAGGCAATCAACCGCAACGGGACACACCTATCTCTTGGTTTTAAGGGATCATCATCACCCTGGGATCATCATCACCCACGAGCAAACCAGACTAGGAGGCGCGCTCTCCTCCTAGGGAGGTCCATATCTATCTAACTGGTCAGAAGATCTAACAACAGGTATCATACACATACAAGCACAGATACAAGCATATATCATTATGAGTATGCAACATCCATTAATGCATGTATCATGAATGCAACCATCACTCCCTCGGAGTATGGTGGAGCACAAGCAAGTGGGAAATATCCCAAGGGGCCAAGAACTTACCTGGCAAAGCCGAGCTCTGCAGTTCTTCCCTTGCTCCGTGGCCTACGCCACTGACACCCGCAGTGTCACGCCCTAAACAAGGCATACAATCACATATTAACATCAATACAGCCATATCAGGCACAAATATATCAATGGTCCTCAACCGGCACAATGAAAGGAACCTCAGTCCTTTCAAAACCACAAGTCCTCTAACTTAAGGTTCATCCAGGCTCATCACTCCCAAGCCATCTCATAGACCCTCAATGGTCTATCTCATCTCAAACAAGGCACTTGAGTCGCCACAAGACTCGGTGCAATCCATCATCAAGAGCTCAAAGCTCTATACAAGGCCTAAAGCTCAAGGATTTATATGTGGCTTGAACGGTTCTTTCACACACAAGACACTGTTCCAACAGCCTCCCAAGCACATAAAAACCACAAACCAAGGCTCCTGCATGTCACAACATAGCCAAGCAACTCAGCATACCACTAAACATGCATTACATAGAGCCAAGAATCAAAGTTCACCAAACTAACATTTGAGAGCTAATCATTCATCCTCACAACATTCTAAACACATGTTTCTAAAGGACCCAAGGCTAATACTAGCTCTATCACAAGTGGGTCACTATTCACCCAAAACCCCAACTCACAAATCAAGCGGTGAATCTCGAGTTTCTTACCTCAAAGATGACAAGGAAAGCCCAAGGACGACTCCCCCAAGCTTGGGTATCCACGAATCACCGCCGTTCCTCGCCGAACTCGAGTTCTATGAACTTCCCTTGAGAAAGGGATTCTCAAAATGAGTGGGTTTTAAGGGAAGAAAAGGAAGGATTCAAGCTCACCAAGTGTTTTCCAACAAGAATGGTGTTTAAGGGACTTGTTTTGGTGAACTATGGTGAAGAAATGAAGCTTGGAACTTCAACAATGGAGGAAGGGCGTTCAGAGGAGGAAGAAAACTGATTTTTGGCCCAAATTTCGTGAAAATGGCCTTTTATAGGCCCCCAGCGCGAGCTCCCACGCTACCAGCGTGGCTCCCACGCTACCGGCGTGGCATTCCAGTGGAAATGGCTTTCTGGAGTACTTCCCACGCTACCAGCGTGGCTCCCATGCTACCAGCGTGGCATTCCAGTGGAAAATGACTTTCTGGAGCACTTCCCACGCTACCAGCGTGGCTCCTTCAGCTCTAATTCTGACGCTAAATCTGTCGCTAATTCCGTCACTAACGCTTTTTTCTGATGGAATACAACAAAATTTAAACTTTTCTTTCTTTTTCTCTTATTTATTAAACCTAGGTTATTATATCATCGGTGGTCGTGGGTGGTGGAATAGAAGGGTTATAGCTTTGGGTAAGGGTTTAGAGAGATAGATAGCGGTGAAAAATCATGTTTTTCACGCTGATAGACGTATTTATAAGCTGTAGATTAGCAGACTCATCTTGCTAAGCGTAATTTTCTCTGTGTTTAGAATTACGCTTAGCATGTTGGTCGTGCTAAGAGGGACATCAAAAGTTTTTATTTTCAAATCTCAACGGTCAAAATATGTAGAGTTGTGTTGTGAAATGACAATCAAAATTGGAAGGAAATCCAACGATTAACGAGTCCAAGTTTGGGGTTTTACCGAAACAGGTTTTCAGTCAAACTATAAATCACACATTTCTAACATAGATCAAACAAACTTCACATAACTTAACATACACACCAAGTAGTTGCACAAGAATAATTTACACAACACTTCAACTAATCTAAACTAATCAAATAATTAAATAACACAAGAGATAATCAAACATTGATTTTTAGTTATCGAAATTTTAGGGGGTTACATGGTGACTAATGAAGAAGTAGAAGAGAAAGTTGTAAGTGAAGAAGAGAAGTATAAATGAAAGAAACAAGAAACTGAAAAAGGAAAAGTTGTACTAAACCATCCACCAGTTCAGCATCTTCCTTATCTACGTGCTTCGTCAAAGAAAGATAAGGAAAGAAAGTACAAGCATTTTGTAGACATTTTCAAATGGCTGTAGAATAACATTCCTTTTTCTGAGAGGTTGGAATAGATGCCAACATATGCTAAATTCATGAAGGATTTTCTTATAGAGAAGAAAATAATTATGAATGATGAAACAATAGAGTTGGATGCAGGTTGCAGTGCAATTATCAAAAATCCATTCTAGAGAAATCCAAAGATCCTGGTAGTTTCACAATTCCTATGACTATTGGGAGATTATCAGTGGGAAAGGAACTTCTTGATTTAGGTGCAAGCATCAACCTAATGCCCTTGTCCATGATCAAGTGGATAGGAGAAGTAGAAATCAGACCAACTAGGATGGCTTTGCAGCTAGGTGACAGAACTATTAAGTATCCTTATGGCATTATTGAAGATGTATTGGTGAAAGTTGACAAATTTATCTTTCCAGTCAACTTTGTAGTGATGGATATGGATGAAATTAGTGAAGTTCCATTGATTCTTGGCAGACCTTTTATGAAGACTGCTAAAGTTTTGATTGATGTTAATGAAGGAAAACTCAATGTTAGGGTGCAAGATAATGAAGTGCAATTCAATATATTTGAAGCCATGAAGCACCCTAAAGATAAGAGAGAGTGTTTTAGATTGGATGTCCTGGATGAAGTGATTTCTGACTCCAAGAGCTTCATTCAAAGAAAAGATGGTTTAGAGAAAATATTGACTGAAGCATTTGAAAAAATGAGTGAATGTGAAGATAATGATAGTTCAGGTTGTTGGATATAGGGGGAGCTAGGAAGAAGATCAAGTCAAGGATGAAGCCCTTTGCTTAAGAGAATTTTAGCTTTTTACATGTCTCTCAATTGAAGGCATTTGTAAGTTATTAAGTTGTTCAAGAGGGTTATCTTGTGATCCTTGCATTGCATAAGGATAATCACATACGTGCATACATGATTTAAGAAAAGCATATAAGGTTACATGTTTGCATTTAGAAAGAAGTTTCTCATGGCTTAAGTTTTTGAAAAAACATTTGTGCACTGCTTTAATCGATTACCAGCTTGTGTAATCTATTAAAAAGCCTTGAAGAACACTTTAATCAATTACCATTCACTCGTAATCGATTACACAACACAAAACACAAAATCATGCTGGACTACCTTAATCGATTACCACCTAATCCTAATCGATTACACAGGCTTATTTCAAAACTGACACTGACTGCCTTAATCGATTACAGGTCATTTTAATCGATTACATTGTTCTTAACATTTTTCCAGATTGTCTCAAGAACACTTTAATCGATTATTTGGCATATTAAGCAATTACATTTGTTACAATAATTGATTGCCATAACATATTAATCGATTACATACAGTTAAATCTGTTTTCTAGATAAAGCTATTAGATCCGTGCTTTTGTAACAATTCAAGTAATCTGAGTTTACTAATTTCCCAATAATTCCAAAGCTTTCAAGGTTCAAGAAAAAGATTTTCTGAGTGTCATACATCTTGTTTCAAATCACAAGAACACATGCCTCATTGATGATTTTGCTTTAAACAAGATTCAACAATAATTTTCAAGAGCGCTGGTTTTCATCATTTGCATTCATACAACCTGAATTTGATTGGTAAAATTCATTCACTCATTTTCTGAGGATCATAAGGTTGTATCTCTCTTGAATTCTTACAATGATTTGATTTGTATCTTTTAATTTTTGCAAGTACTAAGATCAAAGAGTTTTCTTTAGAGCTATTTTAGAGTAGTGTTCTCTACAGGGCAAGAACAGAGTAGTGTTCTCTGGTTCTTTGTGACCAGAAGTCTAATAGGGTGCTAGATTACAGGTTCTTTATCTAGGTTTGATAAAGGTAATCACTTGTAATAGCTTGTAAAGAACATATTTTGATTTAGTAGAACTCTAATCAGTTTTGATTAGAAGACACTGGATGTTGCTTCTCATTTGAGGGGTGAACCAGTATAGATTTGGTGTTATTCTTGTTTCTAAATCTTGTTATCTGAATCTAACTTGTCTTGTGGTTAATCTCTTTCAAGATCAACAGAAATAGTTTTTGTAATTGCTTAAGGTGAAGGGAGAATCTTGATTGATTGAAAACTGAAGTTTTTACAAAGTTAAATTTGTGATGATCTAAATTCCGCTGCTAGTTTTTCAAAGAATTTTTAAAGTCTAAGGTTTTAACCCTCTTGGTTAATTGTGTATGTTCATCCTTTTTTTCACATATTGTCTCTAATAGCTATATGTTTTCAAGGAAATTCCTTACCACCGATCTCTCTTTGAAGAATTGACAGAAGAGAAGCAGAATGAAGAATCAAAGATGGAGATGAAAGCATTACCTCCACATTTGACATATGTTTTTCTTGCAGGTGATTCATAGAAACTAGTTATCATTAATTCAAATCTTTCTGAAGAAGAAGAAAAAAGACTGATGAAAATTTTGTAGGAGAACAAAGAAGCTATTGGCTGGACCTTATTAGACCTCACATGTATCAATCCTTCTTATTGTATGCATAGAATTTAATGGAAGAAGAATATAAACATATAGCTCAGCCATAAAGACGCCTCAATCCACCCATGAAGGAAGTTATCAGAAAGGAGGTAGTCAAGCTATTGGAGGCTGGAATGATATATCCTATTTCAGGTAGCCAGTGGGTAAGCCTTGTACAGGTAGTTCCAAAGAAATGTGGTATAATTGTTGTAAAGAATGAAAAAATGAGTTTATTCCAACTCGTACTATTACGAGCTAGAGAATGTGTATTGATTAGAAGAAGTTCAATAAAGCCACTAGAAATTATCATTTTCCAATCATGGACCAGATGCTGAAGAGACTAGCAGGCCAACAATTCTATTGTTTTCTTAATGGATACTTAGGATATAATGAAATCAATGTTAATCTTGAAAATCAAAAAAAGAAAACTTTTACATGTTCCTTCAATGTTTTTACTTACAGGAAGTTTTTTTTCGGTCTTTGTAATGCTCCTGCTATATTTTAGTGATGTATGCCTGCTATTTTCTCTGACCTCGTTGAGAAGAGTATTGGAGTGTTCATGGATTACTTCTCTATCTTTGGCTCTTCTTTGATTTATGTCTTTCTAATCTTGACACTGTATTGAAGTGGTATTTTGAAACAAATCTTGTGCTCAATTGGGAGAAATGCCACTTTATGGTGATTGAAGGCATTGTATTGGGCCACAAAATTTTTGTTCATGGCATTGAAGTTGAGAAAGCCAAGGTGGACGTCATTGAAAAATTTCCTCCGCCAACAAATGTCAAAGGCATCAGAAGCTTTCTAGGACATGTTGGGTTTTCCAGACGTTTCATCAAGGATTTTTCTAAGATTGCCAAGCCTTTGAGAAATCTCTTAAACAAAGAAGTTTCATTTCATTTTGATGAATTGTGTTTAGAAGCTTTTGATACTTTGAAACAAAAATTGATTTCTGCACCCATAATCACTAGCCCAAATTGGACACTTGATTTTGAAATAATGTGTGATGCTAATGATTATGTTGTAGGAGCAGTTTTGGGTCAAAGGAAAAATAAATTTTCTATGTCATACATTATGCAAGCAAGGTGTTAAATGAAGCTCAAATTAATTATGTAACAACTGAAAAAGAATTGCTTGTTGTAGTGTATGCTTTAGAAAAATTTAGATCTTATTTGATAGGATCTAAGATTATGGTTTTTACTGATCATGCTGCTATAAAATATCTATTGGTCAAAGCTGACTCTAAACCCAGGCTTGTCCGTTGGATTCTACTTTTGCAGGAATTTCATTTAGAAATGAAGGATAAAAATGGGAGTGAAAATCATGTAGCTAATCATCTTTCTAGACTTACCATTGATGAAGTGACCACACAAGGTCCTAAAATTCAAGAAGAGTTTCCTGATGAAAATCTATTCAACATTGCAGAAAGGTCATGATTTACTGATATGGTAAATTTCAAAGCAGCTAGTGCACTTCCTGATGATCTAACTTGGCACTAGAAAAACAAGTTTCTCAGGGACTCTAAATACTTTGTGTGGGATGATCCTTATCTTTTTAATATTGGAGCAAATAATCTCCTGAGAAGATGTGTAACTCAGGGGGAGGCAAGAAACATATTGTGGCATTGCCATAGTTCACCTTATAGAGGCCATTACAATGGGGAGAGAACTGCCGCCAAGGTCCTTTAATCTGGTTTCTATTGGCCTACTTTAAGCAAAGATGCTTATGAATATGTTTAGAGGTGTGATAACTGTCAAAGAACAGGTGAAATCTTTAGAAGGAATGAAATGTCACTGCAAAACATTCTGGAGGTTGAAGATTTTGACTGCTGGGGGATATATTTCATTGGTTGATTCCCATCATCTTACTCAAATGAATACATTCCATTGGCTTTGGACTATGTAACCAAATGGCTGGAAGCAATCATTGTTCAAAATGTTGATGCAAAGATTGTTATTTGCTTCCTAAAGAAAACATCTTTTCAAGATTTGGCACACCAAGGGTACTGATAAGTGATAAAGGATCTGATTTCTGTAATGTCCAACTCAAGAAAGTTCTTCAACACTATAGTGTCAAACACAAGGTAGTCTCACCTTACCATCCCCAGACCAATGGGCAAGCTAAAGTTTCTAACAGGAGAGTCAAGAAGATCTTGGAGAAAACAGTTGCTCAATCAAGGAAGGATTGGTCTACAAAATTAGATGAAGCTTTGTGGGCATACAAAGCTCCTACAGGACTCATGATGTGCTTCCAGCATATAGTAGTTTTTAGGATTAATTAATTAATAAGTTGTTTAAGATTTAGTAAATTAGATTAGGATTTGGTGAATTATTATTTAATTGCATATTAATTTAATTTCTTAGTTATTTTGTCATTTAGGAACCAACAAGAGAGGAAAAGAAGCAAAAAGAGCAAGCTAGTGCTCTCAAACAAGCCACGCGATCAGCGTGGGAGTGTCAAGATCAAATATTCAGTTCGAAGAGCCCACGCGAGTAGCGCCAACCACCACGCCAGTCACACCAGATGCTGAAACACAGGCTTCCAACTCAAATCAGTCACGCTATTAATGTGGACATCCACGCGAGTAGCGTGGGACTACCAAAGGATAACCCCTCAGCTCGAACAAGCCACGCTGTTAGCATGGCCATCCACGCGGGTCGCGCCATTCTATCAAAAGTCAAGCATTCAATTTGAATGACCCACGCGATCAGCGTGGGTATCCACGCTATTAGCGCCAGATTTCCAGAGCAGCTTATTTAACTCGAACATCCCACGCGATTAGCGTGGGATTCCACGTGAGTCGCGCCACGAGCTCGCTATTTCCTGATTTAAAAGATTTGAAATTGATTTGGCTTGGGAAACAGTTCCTCATTATTGGATTTAAACCTAGAACGTATGGGGGATAAAAGGAGACCTCTGGGTCACAAAGAAGAGAGCTTTTTGGCTAGACCTATTGAAGAATTCTGCAGAAGAAGCCATTAAAGACCTTGGGAGAAGCTTGGGAACATTGAGGAATTGCAGAAATACAATCTGTGTAATCTTTTCTTTTCCTCTCTTAAATTCTCTCTAGGAACATGCTAGTAATGGAAGTATTATCAGTTCTGAGTATGCTTGGCTAAATTCTTGTATTGTGGTTGAGCCATGAACCTATGAGAACTCCTCTATGTCTTGATTGGTTTTAATAAGAGTTATCATAATTGCTTTATTTTATTCCGTTCTTCATTGCTTTATTCTTAATTGGGACTGGCCATTCTATTAAGAGGTTTAGGGTTAGGATTCACAATAGGGATATTGGGATTCTAGTTTCTGAATTGAGTAAAACAACAATTTATACATTGCCTAGGGATAGGGATGTGTAGTTGCAGCAATTTCAGGATGTGTTGCTTAATGCTTGGTTTAAGAAGGAATCACTACGGGATTAGGGTTTTTAATTTTACCAAAGGGTTAAATTACTAAGGGATTAGGATTTAGCTACTTATAGGAGAATACATCAACTGAGTAATTAGAAGTAATTCAAGTTAATAATCAATCGAAGCATAGAAGGAAGGAATCATAGGGGATTGCGCTTAACTACAATCATCTCTCACTACTGCAGTAAAATAAACTGATATTCGCTTACATTCTTGTTAAATTTCTGTCATTTCATTTACGCTACTTGAACACAACTCAACAAATTCTCTCAACTTATTATTTGCCTTCCAATCTCTAAGACGTTAAGTTGACATAAGATTGCATTTAATCCCTATGGAGACGATACTTTACTTACTCACTTTATTACTTGAAACAAACGGTACACTTGCCGATCTCGCAACAACTCACTCCCTTACAATTGGTCTATGGAAAATCTTGTCACTTACCTATTGAGTTAGAGCACAAAGCTTACTAGGCATTGAAGTTTCTGAATTTGATCTAAATGCAGCTGGTGAACACAAGAAGCTCTAACTTCATGAATTGGAGGAATTGAGGTTTCAAGCTTTTGAGATTGAAAAAGATTTTGAAAATAGTTAAAGTTTATCATGATAAAAAGATTTTGAAAATAAATTTTTAGCCTGGTCAACAGGTTTTGTTATTTAATTCTAGATTGAGATTGTTTCTAGGTAAGCTGAAATCTAAATGGTTTGGACCATTCATCATCAATGAAGTCATGCCACATGGAGAGGTTATATTGGAGGATACAACCACAAAGAGGACATGGACTATGAATTGCAGAAGAATCAAACACTACTTAGGTGGTGATGTTGATAGGCTCACCACTATTGTCCAATTACATGAAGTCTAAGCCATAACAATGACGTTCAGCTTAAAAGATGCTAAAGAAGTGCTCTTGGGAGGCAACCCAATATTTTTAAACTTTGTTTTAATTTGTGTTGTTTAAATTTTATGTCTTTTGTTTCTCTATTATATTTCTGAACTTTACTTTTGAGTCTTTATTGGAAAATTATGCTTTTGAATGTATATGTTTCAATTTGTAGGTTGAGTATAGTTTTAAATATGTCTATATTTAGTGTGAAATTGTGTTTTTAAATATTGTAGTGTTTGTGTTATGTTTGTACATGTTGCCTATTTATTTTAATATGTTCGTAATTTTGTATGTTGATGTGAATTTGGTTTTGGTGAAACTTAAGTGTTTTTATAAAAAATTGTATATTTGTAATCTTGAGTTTTGAGTTATGTGTTGAAACAATTGTAATTGAATTTTAACATGAATGGAAGCATGAAGAGTGAGATTTGGAAGGAAGGGGTTAAATTTAATCTTTTCTACTAAAAAAAAAATTAACTCGCTTAGGCAAGTGACTGTCAATTTTAAAAGTAAAATAGAGGGGTGAAATCAGATTTCACCCCATTTTAATTCACTCTTCTTCTCAAGAAAAAATTTGAAACCCTCGCCCTCATTCACCCAAAACTAGCCCAAGCCATCATTTATTCATGAAATTCATCTTCTCTCACACACCACTCTATCTCATTCAAGTAAGTTTCACATTTCCATCATTTTTCTTGCAATGTTATTTGTTTTGTTTACATTTTTTGTTGTTTTTCAATGAGTTTCAAGATAGTTGTTGTTTATGCACGAATTGATCAAATGCTCAAATATGTGGTTGTTCTATGTAGTTCCTAGTCCTAATGTTTGCTCTCTATATGTTTGCATGTCATGCTTGCACATTATCCTTCATTTATACATACTTTTAAATGTGCACACCAACTGTTCGACAAAATGTCACAATGGCCAGTTCATGTTTTATTTTGAATTATGAACGAATGTTAATCTCTAAACATGTTTAGGCATTATTCTAGGTATTAAGCCAACTTAGTTTTTTTGGACTAAGTCTATTTAAATGTTAAGAGTGTGACCTAATCTTGAATTGTCAAATTTCCTTGGATCCAAGAACATGAGTTGTTCTTTGAAAGCTTAATTTGTTTGGACCGAATTGAGCTAGCTTTTTTGGACCGAGTTGTTGTATTAGGGTGGGTACATTTCACATGAATTTTCTGTTGAATGTTGAATTTTTATTTTTCAAAATGATGCGCACTGAGCTATTGATTTATGTTTTGTGCTTTGAGTTGAACAATAAATGAAAAACACACAAAAAAATTTGACTTATTGGTTGCTATGATTGGGAAAACTGAAAGGGAAGTGCAATTGTGTTTAGTGAGAAATGATTTTTATACTAATTTCAATTTGGATGTGAGTTTGTTGCAGATGGCTCCAAAAAACTTGCAACTAAGAGGGCTTAGAAAACCACTGTAGGGGAAGGATCTAGCATATCTTCACCTGTAGATTTTGTTTTTAATGGACAAAGATTTCACGGTGAGGAGCACCAACGCCGTTTTGAGTTGATCAAAGATTGGTCCTTCCTCAAGGAAAGAAGAGTCCAATTAGCAGAGGGTGATAACTAGGAGGAGTTGAAGACAACTTGCAGAACCAATGCCCAAATATGATCCTAAAGTTGTCTTAGAATTCTATGCTAATGCTTGGTCTACGGATGAGGGAATTCTTGATAAGTGTTCCAAAGCATGGAGGCCAATGGATCATTTATGAAAAGATGCGATTAACCAATTTTTAGGGAATCCATTGATCTTGGAAGAAGGACATCAATGTGAATACACTTCAAGGAGAGACAAGACTACATGTTTGGATAAAAAGGCAATAGGTCAGCTGCTTTGCTTCCCAGGCTTTGACTTTGCTTATAGCATGGCAAGGAAAGAGTTACGGATCATGCGAACAAATATGACCACTCTTACTCAAATCTGGATGACCTTTCTCCTGAATAATATCCTTCCAAGTGATCATAACTCTGATCTGACTCTACCAAAATGTCAACTGGTCTACAGTTTCATAGAGAAGATCAATGTTCATCTAGCCCAAATGATTTCAAATGCCCTCCATCAGTTTTTCATTACAAAACCTCCTAAGCACCTACTAAACCTAGAAAAATCAAATAAAACACTAAATTTTCCAACCTTAATAACAGGTCTATGCAAGTTCTATGGAGTGTCGATCATACCAACCAAACCCATCTGATGTAAACAGCTGAATCCATAGCTATTAAGTTTTCCCAAATCTACCTTGCAATAGAACCAAGCTTCAAGCATACCTCAAGAACACATAAGCTTCCAGCACTCCTTGAATTGGGGCTGTTTTAAAAGTTTAAATTGCATAAAATGGAAGATGGAAGAAAGGTTACAAAGGAAGATGAAGACACCATGGAGAAGCTCTCCAATAAGTCTAGGAAGAATCACCACAATAGCATTGGGAAGCCATTGATAAGACTCAAGAAGTTCTTGAACAAGAACAAGAGAGAAACTCTCACAAC
>QARZ01000539.1:26260-43977 GCA_013407115.1 Glycine latifolia
ACAGTCTTGTGAGCATTCTTAAGTGTTTTCTAAGGGATAAATTCTTTCAAGCTCCAAGAATGACTCAAACACTCATGATTAAAGCACAATGGAGCAAGAAAGAATTTATCCCTTAGAAAACACTTAAGAATGCTCACAAGACTGTTTAAGCTCAGAAAATACAAATGGGTAATGTTCCACGAAGTTAGAAAAGCAGTTGAGCCATAGTTCTATTTATAACAGATTTTTATAACTGCTTGTAATCGATCAAATCACCATTTTAATCGATTAAAACACTTATGTAATCGATTAAGTCACCACTTTAATCGATTAAAGTGTTCATGAGTTTTCTGGGTTTGAGCAACGAGCAAATTAATCGATTAATATGAGCTGTAATCGATTATTCCAGTAGCACTGTGTTTTCTAAAAGACTTGAGTAATCGATTACGAAATGTGGTAATCGATTATTCCAGTGCAGCATGATTTTCTCAAAACGTTGTGTAATCGATTATGAATTCTGGTAATTGATTATTCTAGTAAAACTTAATTTTCTCAAAGGCTATGTAATCGATTACGAGAAATGGTAATCGATTATGGCAATGCAATCTTAAAATCATATATAGCCATGCAATCGATTACTACCTATTAATAATCGATTAAAAAGTTCACCAAGACAGTTTTCATGAAAACGAAGGTCAAATAATCAATTATTCCGATAGGTAATCGATTATATTGTGCTTGAAAGCTTTCCAGAATTGACTAAGAACAAAATAATCGATTACAGACTTTAAGGTAATCAATTACATCAGTGTAAAATGCATTTTTTCCAAAAACCTTTGAATCAGTTTAAAACACTTAGCCAAATTGCCAAAGTCTTGTGATTTTTATGAAACCAATTAAGTTAATTATGGATTAAATGAATGCAATACACTTGGGTCACCAGAATTGCTTTTCTCTTACACTTTTCACACTAAATTATCTTCAAGGTATCCATTGCATGTTGAAGCTCAAAACCAATGCTTGAATCAAAATTCCTTTGCATTCTTTAAGTAGCTCCCCCTGAATCCAACAATATTAATACAAGTCTTGCTCATAGTACCAAACAAGCGCTATCTGTTATAATCAATTCAAGCGCTTATGTAATCGATTGCATAGTGCTGAATTCGTCCTTGGTATTTTATAAAACCCAAGGACCCCCTTGGTCAACCCTTGACCAACCTTTACCGACCTTGTCTGCCCTCTTCCGACCTCGTCCGCTCTTGTCCACCTTTGTCTTCCCTTGTCCAACCTTTACCGACCTTGACCAACCTTGACCGATCTTGACCGACCTTGTCCACCCTCGTCCGACCTTGTTCGGATTCTTACCTCAAGTTATTATATCTAGGTGCCAACCCGGACACCTAATACTTCACACCGGCTCACTTGTTTGTGATGTTTGTGAATGACGTATAAGGGACATATGTGATTATGTTGATAATAGTTGAGGTCGGCCTATATGATGGCTTGAGATAATGATTTATGCATTGATACCATAGGGGGTGTATGATGAGTTATCCTATCCAGGACGAGTTGTTCCTGACTGGGTCATACATTGATGGTGCCTATGGTTATCGAATGCGAGTGGATATGCATTGATACATGGGGGGGTGTATTGTAACACCCCGTAGGCCTCCGATGCGTTAACATTAATAATATCAGTTTAGCGCTCAATTATCATAAAATAGTATTCAGCGGAAGTGCAGAATCGTTTTTCTTGATTTATTATGTATGGAATATCAACCTGTGAAATCATAATTATACAAAAAGACACAATACAATCCCATGCTGATCCAGTTTCCCCATTCATATAACAAAACTAGATATCTTAATAATACAGGCAGATAACAGATATAAGACAATTATGCTCAGGGTAAAGTCACATATCATATATAACAGGGTTCTGTACATGTACATATCAATGTCCATAGTCCACACCACACATACCGTGGTGGTACAAAAGAATAACAGCCCTCCATGAGGGAGTACAGAACTCTTCATCAAAATAAAACAAAAAGAGCCATCCAACTCCTAGCCTAGTCTCAACTGGGCCTCCTGCCCTGAGACTGCTCTTCTCTGCCAAATTATCACCTGAAATCATGTAAGCCCCACACGGGGTGAGATAACATATCTCAGTAAGCTCAGGGTTCTTGGGAAATCATTCCCACCCTGGCCCACAGATTCACAACACATAAACAGGTATATAGGTCATATATGGCTCACTGGCCTCAACATAACATAAACATCATCACAAACAAATCTATGACAGGAGGCAGAGCTCCTCAATGCCTGGCGGAGCTCCTCAACGCCCACTGACGGAGCTCCTCAACGTCAGTGCCTGTCATAGTGTGGCAGAGCTCCTCAATGCCACGGGCGGAGCTCCTCAACGCCCAAAAATACCCGGCGGAGCTCCTCAACGCCGGTATGTATCTGTTGGCCAACAGATCTCTGGCAGAGCTCCTCGATGCCAGGGACGGAGCTCCTCAACGTCCAGAATACCCGACGGAGCTCCTCAACATCGGTATTCTTCTATTGGCCCACAGATACCTCAAGCACAGCACAAATATCAAATGCAGATGCATATAATCTCAATACAAGTAATGCCACAGCCAATGCATGCATCATGAATCATGACCAACACTCCCCAGGAGTGTGGTGTGCAACCAAAGCGGGAATTCATCCCCAAGAAACACTGAACTTACCTGGTAAGGTCTCAGTCAGTAATTCCTTCCCAGGTCTGTGGCTCTTGCCACCAACAGTCTCAAAATCAAAGCCTAATCAAGGCACATATAAACCTTATATTAAAATAAGCCCTCAGGTATACAATTCATAATACATATCATATCAGAAATCCCTTATCCTAGGGTTTAATCAATATCTGCCCACACAAGGCTTTTTCTCAAGCTCAACACAAGCATATCTAAGGCTCTGGCATCTCAACAGATAATCACAAGTGACCATCACACAGGTCACACAGATAACACAGAGCCAAAATTCAAAGTCATCAGAATTAAAAACTGAAAGCTAACCCTTCATCATTACATTGTCCTGAGTAAGTTTCTCTACAGGACCCTGGGCTAATTCTAGCCCCATTTCACTATGGGTCACATTACTCAGGAAATCCCAAATTCCCAATTACCCAAAGGAACTTGAGTTTCTTACCTCAGCGGCGACTCAATTGACCTCAGGACAGCTTCCTCAAGCTCTATTGTCTTTCCCCCCAAGCTATGAGTCCTTGCCTACTCAAGTTCTCTGAGTTTTCTCTAAGGGAAGAGATTTTGCTCAAATCTAGGGAATTGATGAAGGATTTTCGTTTTCAATCGGTTAAAACTAGTTTCTAGGTCACAGGAAAGTGTTTAGGCTAGTATATAAGGCACTAGGGAGCTTGGAACGTCCATTAATGGAGGCTGGAGGTCCAGGGAAGAAGAAAACCTTTTTCCCTCTCCATTTTCGCGTTCTGCCCTTTATATACTCAGCCTGCCCGAACTCCTGCGCGATCCGCGCCGTCTCCCGCGCGATCCGCGCCACAATGGCGGTGCTTCTGGCGCTACCCGCGCCACCTCTGGCGCTGTCCGCGTGAAAATCCAGTGAAATATGGTTTTCCAGGGCACTTATGGCGCGATCCGCGCGGCCCTTGGCGCCATCCGCGCCACACCTGGCGCGACCCGCGCCACACCAAAAATCAGGTTTTCTGCTGTGAATCCCCGCGCGGTCGCGCGGGGAGGTATGGCACCAACCATGTCATAACTTAGGGTTATCACATGTATGACTAGTATCCTATCCAGGGCGGGTTGTTCCTGACTGGGTCATACATTGATGGTGCCCATGATTATCGAATGCGAGTGGATATACATAGATACCCACAGGAGTGTATGACGAGTATCCTATCCAGAACGAGTTGTTCCTGACTGGGTTATACATTGATGGTGCCGTGGTGATAGGCTATGTATAGACACGTGAGATGCCGGGACCGGGTGGTTAACCTTGCAGGGACCACAGTTAGTGCATTGGTGAGCCCATGTTGGGGCAGCCTGTGATTTTGATGGTATGTACATGGGGGTGCATGACGTATTAACCTATCTAGGACGAGTTGTTCCTGACTGGGTCATGCATTAATGGTGCCCATGGGACATACGACATTTGCATGACAGAAATAGGATGATTGGCTATAGGGTACCGGGATACTGGGGGGCCACGTCTGTTGGGTACTCCTTCTGACACCCGGATGCTGATCACTACCGGGGGAGAGCGACCTGTGCACGACAGAGTGACCCTGACAAGCTACTGCATCATCAGGACCACATGGATGGACTATTTCCGGGATAGTACCACATGGCATGCTGAGAGATGAGTCAGGAGCATGCAACATGCTAGGCATTATAAGTTGACTTGTGGAATGTGGTTGAATGACTGCCCGTGTTGATTGCATAATGAAATGCTTGGATCTTATGCTAACATTGTGATGTTGGATTGTCTTCCCTAACTGACGTTTTTTTTTATTGTTGTTGATTAACATGATAAATTCACCTTTGCTTTGTTGTACCTTGTGGTCTGGTACCCGTGATGATCACGAACCGGGTTCGTGTGAGCAGACAGACAATAGTAGGTAACCGGAAAGATGACCCCTGTTGGTTGGAGCCGCTGAGCTACCGGGATGACAATGGATCAAATCCCGGTCAAGAACTGTGCCTTTTGGATTTACCCTTCGTTGTGTAGTCTTGTGTTTCTTTTGAAAAGTTTACACATTTTAGACATGGACAACTCTACCTACTATCAAACGACGCTTTGTATGTGTACATATATATATATATATATATACTTGTATTTGAGGTGTTTTGTACGTATCTTATTTATGTATTTACTTGATGATGATGGGTAGTGGGTGCTCGCGAAAAAAAATCCACTATTGTTTTCATAATAAAAAGAAAAGCTAAGGGGTTTTCATCTAAAACATGTTAATGACGTGATTAAGAGGCAGTGATACAGTAGCGACGGGACGGGTCATTACACTAGGGAGATATGTGAATAATCTTGATATGCAACACTAAAGAGTAGTAAAAGGTGTAATGCACTATTTGAAGAGAACAAGATACTACATGCTTATTTATCAGGAGTCTGGCATATTAGAGATCATTATGTATTCTAACTTTGATTTTTTTGGGATGCTCAAATAGTGAACACTCCACTTTATGATACATCTTTAACCATGGTGGTGGAGTCAATATCTTAATATGAGGCATCAAACCACAAGATAAGACTGCAAAGTTTTGTCACCGACCTTCCTGTTGTTACCAAGATTTATTGTTACAGTAATTTAGTAGTTTTATTCTCCAACAACAGGAGTTCAACTAGGTCAAATGTTATTGACATAAATATTTGGTTGTTAAAGAAAGAATTCATAAAATAAAGATTTTATGGAATATACATAAGAATACATAATATGCAAGCTAACCCACTATCTAATGGTTGACACTTAAACATGAGCATGTTGCTTGTATGGTATTGTTTCAGTTGTTGCCTTGGTTTAGTGGGAGTCTTTATGTTCTATGTTTGGATTCAGATTTCATGTATTTGATTTTCTGCTAAAATAAAGATTATGGTTACAAGTTTATTATTAAACTTATTTATTTATGTGTAAGATTTAAATTGCAATTAAGGACTTCATATTGATCTTGCTAAAACTTAAGTTGAACTAGTTGGAAATAGGCTTGAATGCATGATTGAGATCACATAACATGTGATTTCCATGTTGCTCATCCATATTGATCTATTTCAATGAGTATATTAATGTGGTGGTCATTAGGGTCTAGTCACATTTGTTGTAGTTACGAAAGTCATTGTGATTCCATTATTGATACATGAGATGAACCAAATTGTTAAAGTGAAAGTCTAAAGATAAATAGCGTATGGATACGCACCTAAGGAACATAATTGTTATAATGTGTAGCCCATGTAGGAAATTGTTGAAATATTATCAAATTAATCAATTACTACAAAGTTTAATATTTATCAAATTCTAACAATGGACAAAATCAAAGCATGTTGAAATTAAATGAAAAGATCTTCAATTATATATTAATTGTTAAATAGAATCTTCTTTTAGAAGATTGTTAGATAAAATCTTAATAGGCCAGTGTGTAAATTCTCCAACCCTAAATTTTCAATAACCTTGAGCTTGAGACATTGCAACCACTCATAGCAACCTAACTCTCATCTGTTTCCCATCTGCAAGGTGCAAGGTAAATGCAGATTCAAACTCATAGCAACCTCACTCTCATGTGTCGCAGAAGCCGTGCATTACTAGGGAGGCTTTGTCAAGGATAGCGACAACGGTGTGGAACGAGGAGGGAAAGAAGCCGTTTCGGTGCGAGGCTGGCCTCGAGATCGAGAAAGGTGTTGCTAGGTTTTGTCGAGGCCTTGTTTAAGTCTTTGGGAATGAACTCAGGGAAGAGGGAAACGAGGGAAATAATCATCATTCATCAACATGACAAATCGCAGCGTTCCGCAAAAATAGGTTGTTTTGCGATTTTTTTTTTTATAAAAAAAGTGTGCAATTAGCCGGTCATCGATTTTGTCAAAACCGGCTGGTTCGCATCGGACCAAACCGAATTATATGCATTTCGAATCCGATAACTCCCCCATACCGTCCGGTTCATAACCGAACTAGTCCGATCGACCGGGCCGGATCGGTTTTCACAACACACCTAATAAATAGCCGAATATCCCAACCTCTCCCACTACTAAGTAAAAGTAAAACAACAGTGAAAAAGCGACGACGGATTCTTTTGCTTCGTTTCCACTCTCCTGCTACTTTGCACCGCCAACATGACGGCGTCGCTCACGGAGCTTGACGACGATTTGGTTCGAAGCATGGCCATAGGAGCCGTTTTCTCTGACTTCGTAACCCTTCTTTCCCCTTTCAATTTCATTCTCTTCACTTTTTATTTCAGTGCCCTCTCTCACACATTTGAACAGTTTTAGGCGTTTCTTGTTGTGAAGGAAAAAAAATTCTGTTAGGCTTGTCCATTAATCTACTAGCAAACCTTTTTGTTCAAATATCTATCTTTTCGATCGCTTCTCGTTCTGAATGCAGCGTTACTGGCAGAGAAGATTTTATTTGAACTTATTGATGTATTCTTTTTGAGCTAATTATTGAGATTATTAATCTTTTACTTTTAGAAAAGATTATGTTATTTTTCATTATCTTAAAGTGTAAGCGATTTTGAAATTGGAATATTCTCAAGTCAAATATTGTCGACGAACAATCACTTCGTCCCTTTAAATCTGTTTCTTCTAATTTGGTTATGCCTTTGATCTTGTTCTTGGCATTGAAATGGTAGCTTCATTGCAATTGTGTCTTTTCTGTAGGGTTTAATGATCTTTGCATTTTCAGGGTGGGATGATACATTCGATTGATTTCCATCGAAAGGATGATTTACTTGTCACGGCTAGTGAGGATGATTCGGTGCGACTTTACGACATTGCTAATGCTAAGTGAGTTTACTTTTATGAGAAAGAAGCAAATCTCTGCTTTAAAACAAAACAAACAAGTAAATACCAACAAAAGTCAAATACAAGTTTCCTAGAGTATAGGAATCACCAATCACCATCTACTAAATTCAAGTGGCCTTCTTTAAAATTTTCACTAATATTACATCTGTAGATGTCATCTTTGGAAATTGAAACCCCCAAAAAAGCCCTAATTTCTTTGTTCAGAGGGCTTTTCTCGAATCAACACATAATGCCACTGTGGCCACTAATTAAACCGCTTTGCTATGGCAACCCCTGTAGTGGGCAGTCGCCTCTCCACAATGATACACCACTACAGCAGAACCTATTTAAAACCCTAATATAAACAAGCTACATAAAAATTTCAAAATAGCAACTAACCAACTATAGTGTTTTTGGGTCTGGCTGCTATGTCCCAGTGTCCCACTATTTGGGATTTAAGAATTAAAAATATGCTACTAACTCAACTTACAAACTCTGAATACTAAACAGTCATTTCAGTTTTTAAGTTTGTTTCATTATTTATATCCAGAAAAGAAATTTGCTTTATTGCATAAGCTTAAATTGTTAATGTAATAAATTTTTGCCGACCATTAATTCTACCAATTAAGTCTTCTTTTTCCCTTGGGAAAATGGTTTGTCTAATAAATGATAAAGTTTTTATGATTTACTTACTGCTTCATACATGAATAACCTTGCCATCAATTCCAGGTTATTGAAGAGCACTTATCATAAGAAACACGGTACTGATTGTATATGTTTTACTCATCATCCAAGCTCTGTTATATGCTCTTCAAAGTACAATTTGGAGTCTACTGGAGGTTGGCTTCTTTATATGACAATTTTATTTGATGTAATTTACAGCTAGTCAGCGGCTACAAATTATAATTGCAATTATTCACTTCTTATTCCTTGTGTGCCAGAATCATTGCGGTATTTATCAATGTATGATAATCGTTGCCTACGATACTTCAAAGGGCATAAACAGAGGTTAGGTTTGGATGTACTTTTTTCATATATGACATTTTTACCATGCAGAAGGAAAACTAGGTGCTTTTGCCTAGTTGCTATTTGCCGTAGGCAAAAAATAATTCTTATTTCTTATTGTTGTATCATTTCCTTTTTGTTTTGGGACATCTGTGGTCTCTGATTGTAGGACTGAGATCACAATCTACAAGTAATTGTTATTGTATAAGTTCACTTAGTGGGAAGTATTTCTGGCTGCTAAGATTATTTTTTTTTTACCCTACATAAAAGTGAAATAGAAATAGTCTTGTTTTTAATTTTTTGGTGGATAGTTATTTTTTTATTTTATTTTATTTGTTTAATCTTTTTAACTTTCCTGTTTATATCTTCTGCTCTATGTTAAATTGATGTATGAATGTAAAGCTTTCTGCAGCCTCACCTTTTCTTGAACCCTATTAGGTCAATGGTTCTGAGTATGTCGGTTCCTTTGTTATACATGATTGTATTGCTGATTTTTTTTATGTGTCTTGCTTTACAGAGTTGTTTCTCTCTGCATGTCCCCAATCAATGATAGCTTCATGTCTGGTTCTCTAGACCACAGTGTTAGGATATGGGATCTTCGGGTAAATGCTTGCCAGGTTGGTAGTTTTCATTTTTGTCATTTCTTTGGATGGTTGGGGGGGGGGGGGATTTAATGTAGTTTATGTGACTTTTGAAGGTAAAAAAAGAAGTATAGATTCTTAGTTATATTGGTGAAGATACTAGTACTGTGTAGTACAAGAATTACTAAGTAAATCTATATACTAGACAGTCGACTTTTTCCACACTTCTTTTCAAAACTCACTTAACATGATAACATTTTGTTATAGTTGAGCTCAAGGTTTAAAAATGTGGAAGGCATCACATGATGCTGGCAGCCATTGCTAACTGCATTAGGCTGTGATTGCAAAATTGAATCAATCACAGTTGGCCTTCAACAACCACAATGCAACCATGACTGCAATCGCAATTAAAATTTAAAATCCATGGTCAAGCTTCAAAAGATTAATATTTACAGTGCATCAGGGAAAAATTATAGGAGAAACAATTATGATTTGCTCACTGATATAGTTTTCAGGGCATCTTACATCTACGTGGTAGACCCGCTGTTGCCTATGACCAACAAGGCCTGGTCTTTGCTGTAGCAATGGAAGGGGGAGCTATTAAATTATTCGATTCTCGTTCTTATGACAAGGTGTGTACTTGTAACCTTTCTCTAGCCTTTGCTATGCTTTTCATAACTTCACAACTCTGACATTGCCCATATTGGTGTAGGGTCCCTTTGACACCTTTCTAGTTGGTGGTGACACAGCCGAAGTTTGTGATATCAAATTCAGTAATGACGGCAAATCAATGCTTCTGACTACTACTAATAACAATATTTATGTTCTTGATGCATATGGAGGAGAGAAGGTTAATTTCTTTGATAATTGAATCCTTTGCATTACATTTTCCATATGCAATAATGTATTTGGTCAAAATATGCGGAAATTGATAGTTTTCTAACTTGTGCAGCGTTGTGGATTTAGTTTGGAACCATCTCCTGGTACCCCAATAGAGGCTACATTTACCCCGGATGGGAAGTACATGGTGGCAGGTATGACGCTTCATCTCTTTACAATTTAGTTTTTTAAAACTTTTAATTTCACTGCATCTTACTTCCTGGTTATATTTACTAGCTGATATACACAAAAACAACACCCTTGTAATTTCTCCTATTATATTATCTTTTGTTAAAATAGGGTTACTAGTCTTGGTGTTTATGGACTTGGGCTTGAACTAATAGTATTAGTAGTTGACGTAATTATAATTTATAATTATAAATGGGATCATTAGGTCTGGTTAGAATTACTGTTGGTAATTGTCTTTCTTTCCTTCTTCCTCTGATAATCCTATAATTTGAACATTTGCATATGCTGATTACAAAAGGATTTGAGAGGACTAGTTTTCTCACCTTGTAATAATTAAATTTGAGCAAATTACTCTTGCACCCCTTGAGCTTTTTTTCAAATTACACATAACGCCACCCTTTTCTCTATTCCTACTCTAAACCCCCTTTATGTTTCAAAACAATACACTGACATCCTCTTATATGTTATGCTAACATCTCCTTAATGTTTGAAAACAGTACACTGATACCCATTTATATATTTCACTAACACCCTCTGCAAGGGAAGTTACTGTAATGGTTAAAAAGGGGGGTGTTTGTGTAATTCTGTGAAACTTTGGGGGTGGTTATTGTAATTTACTCTAATTTTTTCTTTGTATAAATTAGCGTAATTATCAATTCACCATTTTTTATATATATAAAATTCATGGTTGATTTTAGAATCATGAATTGTATTTAAATCATAAGATTCAGATACATAATGAAAAATAAGATTGGAGTATATTGTATGAATATAAAGTTGTATACCATACTCAAAATTCTCAATGTAATGATTTTAAATTTAAACTAGGAATTGTGCTCATAACAACCACATCTTTGGCAAAATAAAATCATAATTCATGTAGTTAATAACAGCATTATTGTCAGCTCTTATCTGAGCTAATAAATACAAAAGAACCTTATGAACCTATAACATATAAATTACTGAGTCCAAAACTAATTATCCTCCTATCTACAACTAATCATCAGGATTAATGTCATTATTATGATTACAATCTTTGTCATTTCATAAATATGTTGGCCTTATTGTCAGCTTTTCTGAGGTAATAAATATATATATATATATATATATATATAGAGAGAGAGAGAGAGGGATCCATTTACTCCAAGAGATTCTTTTAGAGTTACTCGTCATCTTCACCATTCATTTTCTTGAGATCTAATGATTAAGATTAGTTACTTATTACAACCATTAGATTTTAAGAAAATGAATGGTGAGGATGAGGAGTAACTCTAAAAGAGTTACTCTTGGAGTAAGTGGATCCCCTCCGTATATATATCATATATAACATAATCGTTTTGAAATTCAAAAATAAGACAAACATGAATATGATCTGGTCTATAAACATATCGGAAATAAGATTTAACCATTTCATAGAAAACTTACTTAAATATTTCTGAAGGAGTGCGAGTATACAAATAAGGAAAATTAGCAGAAGTCGGAGAATTTTGAGAATTTGAGAGATTTAGAAGATTTTGGATGTAGAAAATGGTTGATGCCTCCTTCTCTAATTACATGGCTATTTATATCCTTACAAGCACACCGGATTCTATCCCAGACTTTAATTTACAAACAGTTTATAGATAACACTACGTACACTCTTAAACAGTTAAAGGATAAAAAGAAAATAGTACAAAAGGAAATAAAGACACAAACACATGCTTATATACAGAACACTGATATGTGTCAACAAAGCAACAGAAATCTGTCTTCTGCCGACACTCTTGATTGGCTATTTTCTTCTGCCAACACCAATTATTGACCTATTCTGAAAATTCTTCTTTGTTAAAATAGTCTAGCATATCCCTGTTCTTGTGATAGGGATTTGTACTAGAACTGCTTCTTTCATCTTTTATCATTTTCTGCCTGTGACTATTTATTGATCTCATTCGTTGAAGTCTCTCTTCAAATTCTTCTTGGGAGGTTGCCGTAGACAATTCTTCCATTATTTGACTCTTCTGTGCTAAAAACAATGTCTCTTTATCTAGCTGGCTTTTTGGAGTTCTGTTTGTATTTGCCCATCGAACTAATTTATTTGCTAATTAATCTAACATCAAAATTCTTCCACCACTTTATCTTTACTTGTCTGGCTAAAGAATAAATATCTGTAACGTTATCAACTCTGGAGTATACATATGTCCAACACATGATCCATGTTATTCCTTGAGATGCTATGAAAGATATAAATTTATACCCTTCCACGAAGGTAGTCTCTTCTTTGAAGAATTGATATAACTATTCTACCTCTGGCGGAAACAAAGATCTTATTGGTCCAAACTCAAATAATCATCTGATAAACCATCTAGGGAATTTTAATGATATGCCCTTTTTAAACCAAATAAACCAGGAATGTTTATCTAGCCTAAGGTACAGGATATTGGTCCAAGCGGTGATATAATCAAAATAATTATATTCTTGTGTAGTAAAAGTTCTGAAAAAGGTTTTGGGTTTATGCATGGGTTGTCCCCAATCTATATCTGACAAAACTTGCAGTATCTTAATCTTGGAGAATTGTATGGTCCCATCTTTATCTTTATTATGAGACAATTCTATTGAATCGGTGTCTACTAATATAAACTCATAAAAGGTTCTATTTTTACGGATATCACAAATAGGGTATGGAGAGTCTGAGGGGAAAATATTATTTGCTAATTCTACCGGAGGTAGCTTTAGCCAATGTTTCTTAGCTATCATTACTGGTAAAACTATCTCTTTTTTAACATATTCTGGGTCTGTTTTTGTATCTGTCTGGAAAACATGAGAGGTATTGGGTTTGGAAATATTGGTTATTTCAAAGTCTATTGGTCCAACTAAAGTATTAATATATTGAAGGGGGGTATATTTATTTTTCTGAGTAGGGGTAGATCCTCTTACTATATGTGATAGAATATTAGGTCTGATATTGGGATTTGTCAGAAACCTGGAAGTTCTAGTATTCGCCAAAGACTGTATTGCTTTATCAGAATCTTTATTTGCACCCAGTGGGGGTCTATATTGATCTTTTATAGAGGCTTTGTTATTAGAATACAGCCTTAAGGGGTTTATAATTTATAACTAATCTATTTTACAGGGTTCAGAATGAGCAAAAATTCTAATAACAAAGCCTAATAATATAGTTAAAGAAGCAAATAATAGGTATACTAGTACTTCAATAAAATTGCATGTAAAATTTCCTAATAATATTGTTAAAGAAGCAACAGGTCCTATACAAATAATATTTAGATTATATTATAAAGTAACAAAAATAGATTAGTATTTTAGAGCCTTAAGAGAATCAAATAAAAATGAGACTATTCTGGTAGAAGCAAATTTACAGAAATCTCTAATACAAGTACCTAGGAGATTAGATCATGAAGAAGTTATACAAAATATTCCTGAGGAATGGAAAATTGAGGATGTATTAGAACCCCTTAAAGTATATAATACGCAAATTAGAGAAATTATACAGGATGGAACAAATATAAGATTAAAGATGAATAGGTCACAGTCTTTAAGGATAAATAAACCATATATGATTTATAAAGGACAAATCATCAAGACATTTTGTTAGTGAATCTACCATAGATTTAGACTTGACAGGATTAGATAGTAGTAATCCAAAAATATCCATACCCGTGTATCAAGATAATAATTCATCTCCTCAATACTCTCCTACTAGATCACAAGTATTAAATACTTTGAATAGAGAAACAGAACCTTTTAAAATTGATAAAGAATGGATTAAACAAGATTTTTTAGGAGAACATAATAAAGAATATAGAAAATGGTTTTTTGAAGAATGTAGCCAAGAAGAGCGAGATAAAATTAGGGAAGAATATTATAAACACTTAGAAGAAAATGAAATCAATATTTACTTTTTTGATTGGTTTTTTTTATAAAGAAAAAGTAATTAATCCTATTATAAAAAACACTAATACATGGAAGACTACAGAAAATAAAATAATAGAATCAAAATACCCCCCTCATAAAGGAGTAAAAATTCATGTTGCTAATTTAGAAATAGAAGCTTCACCGTTTAAAGATGTTATAGAAGAAAATAAAAATATAGAAATAAAGGATATTAGGAAATTATATCATTCATTAAATTATTCAAATATTTTGTTAAATACTATGTCAACACTTTTAACTAGATTAGAAAATAATTCTCAAGAAGCAAGTACTTCTGAAGATAAATCATTAAAAAAGATAATAGATAAACCCATATATAAAATAATGAATGTCCCCCAAAAAGATTTAGACTCTATTAGATTAGGAAATCAAATTGATAAAAAGATAGAAGAGATTAGGAAAAATTTAGAAAAATTAAGCATAGGAAAATTTATAATAAATACCTTACAAGAAGATAATTTAGGAATTAATAAACTAAGGAGAGGTTCTAATTATTATCCTAAGCTTAGGAATTATTATTCAAGACCATCCTCGACAGATGTCCAGTTTGAGGAACGTGGGGACATGCGTCAAAACGTTTACTCTGGAACAGAAATAGCAGATTGGAATATAGATGGGATGAGTGAGCAACAAATATTAGATTTAACTTATCAAATGACTATGGCGGCAACCGCATATAAGACTAAAGGAATATCTGATAGGAATACTGCAGTAGCTATTGTACAGGGATTTACGGGCCAACTTAAAGGTTGGTGGGATAATCTGTGTACTGATGTAGAAGGAATACCATATTAAATAGTGTAAAACAAGAAACCCAAGAACAAGATGCAGTAGCAACCCCTTATCTTTTCTATAATTCAAAATTTTATAGGAGACCCAAATATTTTTAAAGAAAGAATAAGTAACCAATTAACTAATTTATATTGTTCTACTATGTTTGATTACAGATGGTATAAAGATATATTTTTATCTAAGATAACTTTAAGAGAAGATGGATATGCAGGATTTTGGAAAAAAAAGTTTATAGCAGGATTATCTAAACTTTTTGCTGTAAAGGTTAGAATAAATTTATGAAGATATTTTCAGAAACCAATACCTTATAATAATTTAACTTATGGTCAGATTCATAATATTATAATAGAAACCGAAATACAGATATGTACTGATTTTAAATTACAAAATAAAATGAGGAAAGAAAATATAACTAATAGGAAAGAATTAGGAACCTTTTGTCACCAATATGGAGTAGAAATAATTAAGGCCCCTAGTTCCCAATATAAGAAAAAATATAAGAAACCAGTAAAGGAAAGTAGATATTATTCTAAAAGAAAATTTCATAAGAATAAATTTGAGAGACAGGAATATTAGAAAAAACCCTATAATTCACAGAAAAAGAAAAATAATTGTTGGAAATGTGGTAAACCAGGACATTATGCTAATAAATGCACCACACATCAGAAAATTAATGAATTAGTTATAAATGAAGACTTAAAGAAAAGATTAATGAAAATAGTAATAAATTCAGAACCAGAAGATTCTTCAGAAATAGACTTTTCTGAAGAAAATGAAGAAGTGATATATCAACTAGACCATGAAACCAGTAGTAATTATTCTAGTGATACTGAAATAAATAATTGTCTAGGACTAGAATTATGTACTTGTAAAAATTGTAGAACTATTAATATGTTATCCAGAGATCAAATTGAAGCTTTAATAAATATAATAGGAAAATTAGAAGATTCTCCAATAAGAGATTAGTTTATAGGACAACTTAATGAATTGATGATCAAAGATCAATCAACTAGAGTCAAAGAGGTAAAATCAATAGATATGAAAGACATATATAATAGATTTATACCCAGTAAAAATGTAACACTAAAAGATTTACAAGAAGAAATAAAATCTCTTAAAAAAGAAATTACAGAATTAAAACAAAATGATATAGCTTTAGAATATAGGATTTTGGAGTTAGAAGGAAAAGAAAAAATAAGAATTCAAGAAAATACACCTAGTACTTCATGAGCTATTAAAGAAGATGAAGATAATAGAAAAGAAGAGTGTTAGGAACCTGGTTCAGATTTAGAGATAAAGAATGAAAAGAATGGATCTTTTATTGATCTTGGAGAATAATCTCCTGCAGTACACTTGTGACTATTCGAGGTGTCACAGCCTCCTACTAATTCCTGCTTACAAGCTGCCCCTACTCAGCCATCCCCCTCCTATTTATAATATCTGACCCTAACTAACTAACTGAACAGAATATTAACTAATAGCTAACTGGATCCTATCAATACCCTCCCCTTCAAGATGGACCTTGTCCCCAAGGTCCAGGTGAGGAAAACAGCATGTATCTTCAGTCAGGGTCTCCTTCATCTTCTTCTTCCATGATCATCAACCTCAGCTGCTTGTTCTTGCACACATGTGTTGGATGATACTTCTCATCACATGTAAAGCATTCTCCTTTCCTCATTTTCTCCTCCACTTCTGCAGGTGACAAATTATGGAAGGTCCTTCTACCTTGCCATCCATTATTCTTTGTACTCACCTGTTGGACAGATGCTTCTACCTGCTGCCATTCTTTCCCAAATTTCTGCTCTGAACAGTTGGGTTTCTGACCTTGATAGCTGTGGCTATAGCTTCTGCCCAGGCTTCCCATAACTCTATTTTTCTCTTCCACTTGTCGTGCTTTATTCATGGCTTCCATCAGGTTGTTGGGCTCATGCAATCTTACTTCAGCACCAATCTCCTCCTTCAATCCCTTGAGAAATACCTCCATCAAGAAAGATTCTTCCAGCCCTTTCCCATTCCCTACATGCTTCTCAAATTGGCCAACATACCCTTGTACTGTATCCTCTTGCTTTAAGGCTAGTAAAGATTGAAAAAGACTGCCTGAATGTGTACCTTGAAACCTCTGTACCATAGCAGTCTTGAATCCCTCCCAAGAAAGCTGTGGACTCCATGACTCCCACCATTGGAACCAAGCCAGGGCCTCACCTTCCATAGCCACCAGAATTGTATCTAATTTCTCTTCCTCACCCACCCCTTGAAGGCGAAAATATCTCTCAATTCGAGATACCCAGCCCAAAGGATCTTCCCCAGTGAACACCGGCAGCTCAATCTGCCTCCATTGACGCACCATTCCTTCTCCATCTTCCTTGTTCCTCCCTTTCGGCCCTTTTGCATGCTCCGTTTCCTCCATTTCTGATTTCTGCAGCATCGCGGCCAATCTCTGCAGCAATTCTTCCATCGAACTCAACTGGGTTTCAATCGCGACCCGGTTCAGATGATTGGTTTCGCGAGATTCCTCCATCGCGCGCTCCAAAGCTTCGATTCTGGCCTCCATCTTCTTTGATCTCATTCACCTCACAAAGCCCCAAGATTGGAGCTCTGATACCAGTGTTAGGAACCTGGTTCAGATTTAGAGATAAAGAATGAAAAGAATGGATCTTTTATTGATCTTGGAGAATAATCTCCTGCAGTACACTTGTGACTATTCGAGGTGTCACAGCCTCCTACTAATTCCTGCTTACAAGCTGCCCCTACTCAGCCATCCCCCTCCTATTTATAATATCTGACCCTAACTAACTAACTGAACAGAATATTAACTAATAGCTAACTGGATCCTATCAA
>QARZ01000539.1:43987-73013 GCA_013407115.1 Glycine latifolia
AGAGGCATTTATTAATTTATTAAGTCTTATTATTACTCATAAATGGCATTGCGAAATAACTCTAGTCATAAAAGAAGAAAGTTTTAATCTAATAGGATTAATAGATTCAGGAGCATATGTAAATTGCATACAAGAAGGATTAATACCCATTAAATATTATGAGAAATCTATAGAAAATATATCTAGTGCAAATGGATCTAAGATGAATATTAGATATAAATTATCAGATGCAAAAATATGTAAAAATGGTATATGTTATAGTACCTCTTGTGTATTAATTAAAAATATGAATTGTGAATTAATATTAGGAACACCATTCTTAGTGTTATTATATTCCTTTCAAGTAACAGAGCAAGGATTGGTAACAGAAGTAATGGGACGAACAATAATTTTTTTAATAAAACCCCCTAGAGTTAGAAAATTAAATATATTAAAATCCTCATCAATAGGTATTATTGAAAATAAGGTCAAACATATAAATTTATTAAATAGAGAAATTCAATTTAAGAGGATAGAGGAACAATTAATTAATAAGAATATTCTAGGTAAGAAAAATAAAATAATTGAGAAAATAAAAAAGGAAATTTATGAAACTAATCCAATAGCTTTTTGGCACAGAAAGAAATATGAAATAACTTTGCCATATATTGACAATTTTAATGAAAAAGATATACCCACTAAAGCTAGACCCATTCAGATGAATCAACAATATCTAGAGTGTATATATATATAAGTGAAGCTATTATTCCATCATTTGGGAACAATGAAGGCAAATATAAGAATCCTCTATAGTCCAAATCCACCTAGCGTTAGTATTTTCAAAATCTTTATATTTTCTTTTATTGTTATAAAAAAATTTCATAATGGCTTTTTTAGCCTTCTCCATTATCTTATTAATATAACTCATGACCGGTTTTTTCTCAATATCAATGAGGTGAAGTACACATAAGAATAGTAGTTACCTCAAGTGTAAACACTACATTGTTCTGGATAGTTGAAATATGTACAATATTTATTACTTCTAGCCTCCTTGGGTAATTTGTCTAATCATTTGATATATATTCCTTTTCTTTTTGAACCTCTTTCAATGTGAGGAAGGATGTTTCAAATCAGGTGTCTACATGTCTCACCATTTCCCTTTTGTTAAGGAAGTACTTCTACAAACTCAAGATACTTAAAATCTCGAATGTCTATAGATGAAGCCAACAAAAGATATTACCCTTTGAACTGTTCTTGTTAGAGGGAATTTTCCACTCTCTGAACATCAAATGTATGCAGTGGGGTTGCACTAAGAGCTCAACATAAATGTGGTTTTTATCTTTTAGTAATTTACTAGACAAAAACATAGTTGCTTCCTTTGTCCAGTATAACTTGCACAATCTTTTCTTCCCCATCTCATCCACAATGGAGTCAAGCAACTAAGTATTTTTCTTTCTAGTTTACACAACGTCTAATGCATAAATAGATTTAATCATCATTGTCCTTACTAAAAAGTTCATCAAGAAGTTAAGGATCTCTATTTTCTAGCCATCCGTGCATTAAACATGATAGAGCATTCAAATCTTCCCCCCTACTACTTTTGATACTTGTAACACTGTAACTTGTGCTGTATAATATAAAATAAGGTCAAAATTTTAAATTTCGTATCAACATATTAAAGTAATAAAGGGAAGGTGATAGGAATGGACCAGAAAAGAGAGAAAGAAAGAAAATGTAGTATTATTAAGTGAGAGCTTCCAACTCCTAAAATGAGAACAAGTCATTTTCGAGGTATCACCACCCTCCAACAATCCAACAGCTCCCCTCTCCCTAGACCCTCACTCATTCTTTATACTATCCCCTAACAGCTATTAACCAATCAATTAGTTATAACTAACAGTTCGTTATCCTAACTGTCTCAACTAACTGACAGCTGTCTCAACTAATTTACAGCTACTAACGGAACCTTCTATAATACACTTTTTTCCCATCTACATCTATCAATACCCCCCCTTTCAAGATGGACCTTATCCCCAAGGTCCAGTTGAGGAAAAACAGCCTGCATTTCATCATCAAGGATCTCCTTCTTCCATAATCATCAATCTGAACTGTTTATTCTTACACACATGAGCAAGATTATACTTCTCTTCACAGGTGAAACATTTTCCTTTCCTTATCTTCTCATTTACTTCCGCGGGTGACAAATAATGGAAGGTTCTTCTACCTTGCCATCCACTGGATCCTGTTTTAGCAGCATTAGTATGATCAACTACCTTACTATTTGCTGGTTGCCAATCCCTTACAAATCCCTGATCCAAATAACTGGGTTTCTGAAAATTATACCCCTTACTATAACTCATGGGTAACTTCCCTAAGACTGGATTCTTGTCTTCCACTCGATGAGCCTTGACCATAGATTCCATCAAGTTTTTTGGTTCATGGAGTCTTACCTCAATGCTGATCTCTTCTTTTAGTCACTTGAGAAACACCTCCACCAGAAACAGTTCCTCCAACCCCTTCACCATTCCGACGTGCTTCTCGAATTGGCCTATGAATTCTTGCATTGTTTCTTCCTGTTCCAGCACCAGCAATGCCTGAAAAGGATTCTGTAGGTTAGACACTTGAAAACTTTGGGAGATTGCGATCTTGAACCCTTCCCAAGAATGGTTTGGGTTCCAAGATTCCCACCATTGAAACCACCCTAGAGCTTCTTCGTCCATGGCAACTATTACCACTTCCAGCTTATCCTCTTCTCTTACGGCTTGCAACTGAAAATACCTTTCGATCTTCATTAACCAGCCCATTGGGTCTTCTCCCTCAAATATTGGCATTTCGAGAGTCCTCCACCTATTTCCACCATACGCAGCGTTCCCCTTATTCCCTCCTATCGAATCGTTTGCATGAACATCGATTCCAGCGCTTGCTTCTCCCAAGCTGTTGCCAACCGCTGTATCATCCCTTCTATTGAACTCAATCGTGTCACGATTTTCTTCCATCGCTTTCTCCATAGCTTCCATGCATGACTCCATTCTTGCATTTGCCTTTGACACCATTAACGGCTCCACAACTCCTAGATCGGAGCTCTGATACCAATTGATAAGAACCTTGAAGAACCACACCACGAAAGCTAGCTATTGTAGTTGGAGAGCCCAAGGCCTTATAAACCCCACACTAGAATCCCATACTTCCAATGTGGGACTCCAAGTCCCATACCTTGCAAATGGATCCTAACAAAAGGATTATTGAAGTATGAAATAGGACAAGGTGTGGACTAAAATAGAGTATTTAATAGAATCGAAATACATGAAATTGAAACAAAACAAGACAATCACATGAAAAAAGACATTGTTTGAATAAAAAAATAGAGATAAGTAAGAGAAACCTAGAAACAAAATTGAAATAGAAGACAAACAGAGAACTGGGAGAAGTATGAGAACAGTGTCAGACATACAAAATTGAAACTGAAATAATATTACAATAAAATTGAAATAACTGGAGGTGCCTGTGCTTCCTAGAGTAACAGAGGGCTCAATGTCTGATGTCATGATTTGCAACTGACAGTGTAGGTTGTGCGGGAGACAAGTAGAAAAACAGTGATTGCATTGTCTTAGAGTTTGAGCAAATGGGTATAAATATATAAAGATGGTCAAATTTCTTAAACAGGGTTTTAGGATTATATGCATAATCTAAAACCCAAAAAAATATTTTTGTCTCCCCCAAAGAAAAGGTCCTTTAAATGTCTGAGAAAGTATAGACTGCTGTCATTTGCCATGGCATTATGTTGGTTTTGGCCATGAACAGCTCAATCGTGAAAATCACAAAGCCATTGATGGTGAAATATATTTACAGTTACACCCAAATCCGCTCCACCATAACCTGTTTGACAATACTGATTTTGATTGTTGCGTTTCCCCTATTTGCCTTTAACACTTTCTGCCATGTGGCATAGCTGATTTTTGTCTTTCCACCATGGGCTGTAATATGCTATTCATAAGAGAAATTACCAATTGGATAATTATACTCAGGCAGATTACTGTCCAAGCTGTTGGACTTGTTAGACCTGAAACTGAGAAAATGTCATTTTATTTTCAATCATCATTTTCTTTCTATTATTGCTTATTGAATTTGCCGAGTTCAAGAGTACTGTCCATGATGAAATGAGGTCTGTAGTATATCATACATGGTTCTTCAAATCTATGATTAAAATAGCAGCGCTTTAGCGCGCGCGCTATCGTGCATCATTCGCGGGTTGTGGCACCCAGCCGCTACTTTCGCGCCGCAACGCGACGGTTTCCAGTAGCGGCCGGTGGCGGCGGTGCGTTTGGCAGCTCTTGCGGTGCTATCGTGCCGCTCCACCAAAACGCAGTTGTTCACGCTTCTGTTACCACGAAATGGCACCGCACGAGGCTCGCCGTTGTCGTTTACCTCTTAGACACTCTCGCCGGTGGTCCACATTCCTCGCCAAAGATGCGATCCTTCTTCAACAGTGCCAACTCCTCGCCATCCATGTCCTCCTCCTCCGACGCGCACTTCCCCGTGCCATGGACTCCGGCGAAGCCTCCCCGTCGACATGGTCGCAACACGACGGATGACACTTAGGCGACGGCGTGGGAAAGGCGCTGATGGTGGCTAGCTTGGTGTGCGGAGATGGAGAATATGAGGCGCAGCTGCAGTGCCGCAGTACACGAAGTGGAAATAGAGAAGAGGAGTACACGAAGTGGAAATAGAGAAGAGGAGACGCAACATAGGCTATATATATCATTAGGAATTAGGTTTATGTTTACTTGGGCCAAGATCCAGATATCAATTTGCTTCCTGACCCCCCCCTTTTGCTTTTTGTACTCCTTGCTCATTTTTTTTTTTAAAAATTGAACTTGTGTTTTAATTTAAGTAGTTGTTATTTACACTCCTTTATGTTCCTTGAATCCTTGTTTTGAATGTGTAGTATTATACTTTTCATTCCTCATTTCCTCCTATTTTGGGTGATTTCTTATCTTTTATAGCATTTATATATGTCGTATAATTTATTATAAGTATTTTTATGGACTTCACAGTAGCGGCTTTACCGCTACCCGTTATACCGCTATAGCGTTTTTGGGGTTGGCCGCTACCCGTTATTTAAAACTATGCTTCAAATGAAATTATAGTCGATGAGTATAGATTCATTAGATTGTGGTTGCTAGTTACTTTTATTCTACCATTAACATTTTCCATAAGCTACGTGTAATGAGTATAAAATTTTCTTAATTTTGATGTCTAAGGATCTGGAAGCGGAATCATGCAAGCTTGGAGTATTGAGACGAAAAATGAGGTATTCTCTATTTTCTTCTATAATATGATTCTGCTATTTTTCTTTAAAAAATTCTAAAAGGATACTTTAAAATGAGACCAATGTTTAAACCAGCATCTGTAGTTCATAGATGCGGGCATGTTTATTGATGTATTACTGGAATAATTCAAGCTTTGCAATTTCTCCCATTACTTTAGTCTGTTGTTAAACCGATGGTGTTGTAGGCCCAGCTTGATGCATGACTTCATTCTAGATAGTGATAAAATATGCATGTATAAATTTAAAACAGGAAAAAATATACATTGGTAAAAACCTGCTTACTGGATGGGCAAATAAAATCATTTGAACTTGGTGTGAGTGTGAAAGACTTCCTCAGTTCATGAAACATCTACTCTATTTACTGAAAATTGTCAATGTGTACTTTGTGTAATCAGAAATGAGTATGTTTAAATGACAAAAAAATGAGTTTGCTAAATGACCAACTATACTCGGATAGTTTATGCTGGGTTTTAAAAGGGCAAAGAGAAAAAATGGAAGCAACAAAAATGAGTATGTTTAGATGGATGTGTGATCGCATAAGAAAAGAAAATGCAAATGATTGTATACGAGGTGATATTGGTGTGATACTCTATATGACAAAAAATAAGTGAAGGTGGTTTGAACACGTGCAAAAAAGGCCATCAGAGGTTTCAATGAAGAGTAGATTGCATTGTTTTTAATCCTGTGAAAAAGGGTAGAGGGAGACTAAGTTAAGGTGATTTGAACACATGCAACGAAGGCCATCAGAGGTATCAATGGAGAGTAGATTGCATTGTTTTTAATCCTGTGGAAAAGGGTAGAGGGAGACTAAGGACATTGGAGGAAATTATTAAAAGGGATACCCCTGAGAATTTGGTTTTTAAGGGAGATTAATCATTAATGGATCATGTGATTCATGTAGTTGATCTCACTTATTTGGCTATTATTGTTGTCTTACTTTTGGTTATCACTTGAGTCACCATAAACTAGTGGTTTCATTGGGACATTTTTTGTTAGCACAGTGAATATCTATAATGAATGGAGTGATTTGCTGCACATTTAGTAAGGTTCTCAAGGATGGTTTTGACCATTTTGTAAAATATGCTGAATATCTCGCAGAAGACATATATGATTTAGCAGTAGAAAACAAAGAAATTAAAAATTGTGCAAAAGCAAATAATAAGATTTAGAAAACTATTTCAAAAACATCAGAATTAACGGTGGATCACTGAAGATAGATATGAGTTGGGAAGGATTCCAACATGTTGCTATCTTTGGTTAATTGTTGCAGACTTGTGGTTAAATTTTAAGTTAGATTATCAGCCTTATTAACTTCATAGTTATTATGCTGCTATTGCAGTTTAGATGCCTGCTGCAATTCGCCACCCTCTTTGTGGTGCTTTCTGCCATTGCCATGGTGGATGTGGACTTCTTTTTTATGAAGTGTTTCAAATAGGGTTTTAAAACCTTTCTTACACTTCTGCATGTTATCTTCTCCTACTCGTGCCTGTGCTGATTGCCACTCATCCAATCTTCTCACTCCAGTCACCATCGGCCGGGGATTCTGATTCCAGCTCCCACCATCTGAGTTGAATCATTTCTTTTTTTTTTTTTTGTCTCCCTTGTGATAAGAACCTTGAGAGAACCACACCACAAAAACTAGCTATTGTAGTTGTAGAGCTCAAGGCCTTATAAACCCGCACTAGAGTCCCATACTTCCAATGTGGGATTCCAAGTCCCATACCTTGCAATTGGATCCTAACATCCCACCACACTTTGCAGCTCTGGCACCCATACAGGCTGGCTGTGCACTAGCCCTTTGACTAGTCCCGGGTGAACACTGAAATGTCGGCGTCACCACCTGCACCGCTCGTTTGCAGCTGGGGGTCATGGTGGAAGGCTTTGATACCAGTTAATAGGACTGAACCAGAAAAGAGAGAAAGAAAGAAAATGTAGTATTATTAAGTGGGAGCTTTCAACTCCTTAAATGAGAACAAGTGATTTTCGAGGTATCACCATACTCCAACAATCCGACAGCTCCCCTATCCCTAAACCCTCACTCCTTATACTGCCCCTTAATAGCTATTGACCAATCAGTTAGTTATAACTAACAGTTAGTTATCCTAACTGATAGTTGTCTCAACTAACTGAGCTATTAAGGAACCTCTTATGGTACACTTTTCCCCCATCTACATCTATCGCCTTGTTTTTTCATCTCTTCTTTTTCCTTCACATTCTCATAATCTCTTCTCTATTTTTCATTCCCCCCTCCCCCTTCATTTTATTTTTATTCAATTTTTGTCACCATCTCTACTGTTTGTTTTTCTTGATTTTTTCTTTTACTCAATTTTTTCACCATCTTGTTTTTTCCTCCTTTTTTTTGTTTTCTTCTGTTCATTTAATTCAGTTTTTATCATTTTGCCTTTTTCTGTTTTTCTCGTTTTCTTGATTCTTTTTTCTTCTCTTTCTCACTTCTAGGACATTTTTTAGTTTATATTTATCCTTTTTTTTGTTAGAGCTGTTATGAGAATGTGTATTATTTCATGGAATATATTTTTAATTTTGTTATATTTGTTTTATTAGTTTATATTATTTTATGCATTTTTCTATGTTATATATTATTATTAATTCATATGGTGGATTTTTGCCTTTCCGCCATGGACTGCCATCCGCAATTTATAATATTTTTGATTCTATATGAATTGTTGTGCATATATCCATTTGGTAATCAATTTATTGAACTATCTTAATTTTCTGGATTTAACTCCTAATTTCAAAAGATAAAATATGGACTTATAAATTAGATTTTAGTAATTCATAATTTAATATAAATGTGCATGTGTTTTATCATAATCTGAAGTGTTGACTTAAGAACTGTTTGGATGTAAGCTTTTCTAAAAATACTGTAAAAAGAAAAAAATGAAATGAGTTTCTTCATAAATTAAAATGGGTTTTCCATTAGCTAATTTGTAGATGTCATCGCATCTTTTAGAGAAGCTATATTGGTAAGTTTCTAAAAATTAGCTAATGGAGAATTTGCTTTTGCTTATGAAAAAGTTCATCACATTTTTTTTCTTATTTTCTTCTTTTAGAAGTGTTTCTAGAGCTTATCCAAACATACCCTTAATCATTGGTTTTAACTTCACACATTGTCTTTGCATTTTAAAATAGCCAAAATCTTTATTTTATTGACTTAATTCCTGTAAAAATGTTTGCTATTGACAATGTGTTCATACTATACTGTCTTTTCTGTTGAGTGTACCGTGGCTTGCTTATGTTTTGTACTTCTTAATTTATGTCCCGAATCCTTATACATTCAAAACGTATATTCCCATTAATCCTTTTTATAAGATCCCGTTAACTAATTTATAAGAATTAAGGATATCATTAAATATGTCCAATATTTATATATTTTTTCATATACTATTTTTTTAGTCTTAAAAAAAATTGCTTTTAATTCCTAAATTTATTTTATTTGCTTTTAGTCCTTGAGCTTTTTTCCTATTCTAACTTTTAGTCCCTTAACTTTTTTTCCTTACTTTTAATCCCTTAAAAGGACTCAAAGTAAGGATAGAAAAAAAGTTTAAAAATTAAATGGATAAAAAAAGTTAAGGGACTAAAAATAAAAACCAAAAGTTTAGAGATTAAAAGTATAAATTTTAAAAAAGTTTAGGGACTAAAGATAATTTTATCTTTTTTTTTTAAAATTACCCTTAATATTAATAAAACGAATAAAAACATTAATGAATACTGATCTAATTATTTGTCAACATAACTTATCACTGCCATGATTTTAATTAAGAGTATTTCTGGAAAAAATAGTTAATGCAAAAGATTTTAAAATGATTCTTATAAAAAAGATCAAACACCAGTTTTAACTTGGGTCTTAAAAAGAGGATCCGGAGGGAGCATAAAATAAATACATGAATGAAACTTTGAAACTGTAGATGGTGGCAGCTGAAAAGGGTTTTTTATGTATTTATTTTTTGTTATATATTCTAGGCTTAAAGAGGGTTTTTGGTCACGGAAAATATGATGGTTTTTAGTTTTAATTTTATAAAAAATGCCGTTTTAATCTCTACATTTAACAAAAATATGGTGTCACTCATCCAGGATTAAAAGTACCTAACTTTTATAATTTTAAGGCCTAAAAATAAATAAAATTTTAATAAAAGAATAAAACAAAAAATCCATATTTTAACCAATATTTTATATGATGAGCCTCTGGTTTTAATCCCTGTAGGTGGCATGTTGGACCAGCCATATTGGTGTGCCTTCGTGCTTGAAGTGGGCCCCTCGCAGGGCCATGTTCGCTGCAGCTTCAAGTGTTCTCACATTTTGGATACCCAATAATGATTCAAAGCTGGAAACCCAGTATGGTGGCATAGATGCTGAAGCTGGACCGTAACCCTAACCACTTCTCCATTATAACTGAATATGCTCTTCCTCTCCCAGCCCATCAACAATTTTGTTTTGTTGTTGTATCAAGAAACTAACTAACGCGTTGTGAATTTGGTAAGCTATACATAATTTTGATACATTTCATGAAAATTTTGATGATGATGCTCCAGGATGTTGTCAATTGTAAATCCCATCACCAAATGCAATTTATTTTTAAGTTTTAGGCTACATTGAGAATGTTCTTTATTGGTTAGACAATATTTTTTCCCCCTAGTAACACTAGGGTCTTACATGTTAAAGACATTTTATCAAGATCACGTCCACATTTTGTTAGATAGTGTCCCTTTTTTACTAACGGGAGAGTTAAACAAATTTTAAACTATTTTAACCCACACAGCGGAGGTATCTTGCGTCAATGGCCTTTTGAGTTGACTATGGGTTTCTTTTCAGAAAGATTTCTAGAAATAAAATAAAATGAAATGATTTTCTCATAATTTTTTTCTTCATATTTTAACTCATAGTAAAAGCTTTATATAATAATTTCTCTAAAGATGAAAAAAAAATTAGAACTTACTTTGTGCTTAAGTTCAAATTAACTTACGAAAAACAAAATCATTTCATTTCTTTTTCTTAGTTTTTCTAGAAAAATTTACCCTAATCAAACCCTATATATTAACTGTCGTCATTGAAGAACAAACGAAGCAAATCTTTCCTATTAGATTTTTTGCAGCTCAAAGCTTCCTTATGCTGAAAAATGCTATTGGTTGATGTTAATGGCGCATCTTAGTTTGGAACTTGGTTAGTGAGTGCTGTACTGTTGACAAAATTTCATGCTAGGTAAAATCTGCTGCTACTAATTTGATTTTCAATATGATAAAAGAATTATCAACAAAGCACAGTTGAAATTTCACCGTTGGTTTTGTTGTTTAAAACTTTAATCATTAGACGAGAAAGATAAGTGATTTTACACATAACCAACGCAGAACACATTTGACATTGAATTCAACAATGGAAGTGAACAAATACAAAACACATTGATTTCCAGCATCCATATACACTACAGAGTGGTAGTACCCCTTCTTTTGAGACACGAACGAACGTCCCTTCTACTTAATAACCGAAGCTAGACAACAAAACAAAACACACAAACCTACATAGGCAAGAGGTACATACATCATTTATTTAATTTTCCCACATAAACCACATCATAACAACACATTAATACTCCCTCTAATATCAGAATTACTCATCATGCGGTTGCGGTTGTTGCTGTCACTGTTGTTCTCTTTACATCCCTTGCCTCCACCTTTGCATCCCTTGCAGCTGCTTCCTTTGCATCCCTTGCAGCTGCCTCCCGTGTATCCTGTGCCTTGCTCTGAATATCCTGCCCAACCTCCTTGGTTTTCTGCCCCACTTCCTTGGTCTTCTGCCCCACATACTCCGCCGCCTCCGCGAGGTGATGCTTCGCGGCGGCGGCGAGGTTCTCCGAGGCCGGCTGGGTCTCCCGGATGTAGTTCAGGATCCAGGAGAAGGAGGACAGCGCCGTGAGCCCGAAGGCTCCCGACGTCAGGAACCCAGCCACGGCCAGGCTGATGGCGACCGTGGCCGGAACCAGGACTGGGCTGAAGAGGACGAAGAGCGGCGTGGCAACTGCCAGTCCAGTGAGGGTTCCGGCCAGAGTCAGTCCCGCCAGGAGGAGCAGGATGCCACCGACCGGGAGGCCTGCGATGACGGCGAGGACCTGGGAGGTCGTTGGACCTCTCTCGGAATGGTAAATGGAGGGCGCCTTGACTCCGGCTTCATAACGCGGCGGTTCGAAACGGGCTCCGGGGACGACGCCGGCTTCGTAGCGTTGTGTTGTTGTGTGGACTTGGACACTGTGTGGTGGTACTTGTGTGGTCATGATTGAAGGTGAAGTTTAGGGTTTTGCAATGAAGATGATGATGCAACAGTGCTGCAAGTGAAGGAATTGTTAGTGGGTGTTTTAGAGAGGTAGAGTGTGACGGGGGTGGTGTTATATAGCAAAAGTGGAGTTGTTGGGTGATGACACGTACATGATACATGGTGAGTAGGGGCTTTGCATGAGGAACAGGTTTCAGTTAGCAATCGGTTTGGTACATCAGAAAAATTAAAGTGGGGGCACATAAATTATGACAGACAAATGAGAATACTTTTTAACATTTTTATTAAGGACAATTGGGATACAGTTTCGCATGTGGTGTTGGTGGTATTTTTTTTTTATCATAATTGATAATTGGAATTTTACTTCACAGAATCTGCATTGAAATTTAATGAAATGTTTTATTACATAAATTATTGAAATAAAAGTTTAATTTTAATTAGATAACAATATTAAACATATTCATAGATTTCTATTTAAGTTTAATTGTATTTTTTGTTATTATAATTATAAGATTTTGTTATGGGTTCCAATTGAAAAATTGGAATCCTGATGTTTAGTTATTTTAATCTTTTTAATGTTTCATTGAATACTCAATATATTTTGCTGGCGTGATAAGTGATTGACATATTTTCTAATAGTTTTTTTAAATTATAAGATTTTTTTAACTAAATCACATTTTTAAGAAAAATAGTTAAATTAGTTAATTATATTTAATTTGTCAATTATTTGTATCATCATTCCAAATTATCATTTCTTATCTCTTTATTTGTTTAATTATTTCTCATTTATGTTTAGAGAAAATAATTAAAAGTATGTAAGAAAAAATAATTACTACATCTAAATATTAGAAAATGATCTTATAAAAAAGACAAACAAATTTTTTAAAAGAGTTTTATATATAATTAGAAACAAAAGAAGTACATATATGTTGATGTAATTTAAGTCACATCAATATATGCATAAGGTTAATTTTGTGGTAAAAGGAAAAGGTCATGAATTCAATTCCTTCCACTAACAAAACACTAACAATTAATAACTAATATTTATCCATATAGAAAAAAAAAAACCATACACGTAAGCCAATCTGTAACATATCGAGGCGCTGATGAGGACGGGGAGTGATCGCTGATGTAATGAGACATGGGCAAGGAGCGGCTCCTAGCAGGCTTTCAGCGGGAGGGGTACATGAATGAATTGAATACACACCCGAACGAGAGGGATCCAGAGGCTGTGCAGGTATGAAACTGTACAGTTGAGGATAACTTAAAAGAAAATAATAAGTACTACCTATACCAACAAGGTGCATCTACTTTTCGGTAGCTCATAACTTAAGAACTTCACAGTTAAACGTGCTTGGCTTGGAACAAGTTTCTCATAAAGTGTGTGAGTGAGGACAAACAAAGTCTCAAGTTGAAGCTCATTGAATCCAGCAAATATTAGTCATCAGTAAAATTAATGAATACTTCGCACCTTTTTTAAGGATATCAAAAAATCATATGATTAAGATATTTAGAGGCCTCAAATTGCCCAATTAGAACCTAAATGAACACAATTAAAGTTTTTTTTTGAGACTAAACATACAATTAAGTCTCTTTTTTATTGAGTGAAATTTACTATATTTATTATAAATTTAAATATATTTTTCATATCTATAATATTATCTATTATGATTTTAGAACCTAAATTTTTTTATTTTTTTATTTTAATACTTGAATTTTTTTATGTTTGATTTTAATATTTATTGTTATACAAAGTTCATTACATAATAATATAATAAACTAATTGAGTGTCATATCATTAGTTAAATAATGATATAATATACTAATAAAATGTCATTTCAATATCGTTATATGAATAAGATAATATATTCGTTCATTGATACATCATCATCTAATATCAAGTTAGTATTTTTAAAAATTAAGTTCACATAATACTCGTGGAAGGATTAAAAACAACAAGTATCTCAAATAAAAAAATTGTTTCAAGTAATATTAAACTCAGTTTTCTTTAAGTAAAATCTTAAGTTGGAGTCTTGTAACTCCAAGATGAATATAATTACAATATTTTGAGATCAAACATACAATTAAGTATTTAAGTCTAATTTTTATTGAGTGATATTTATTATATTATATATATTATATTATACAATTATGGGAATTCAACTTCTTTTTTTTAATGATTTTCTGTTTATAATAAAATAATTTCACCCAAATTATAAATAGTGCCTCGCATCCCTGCAAATATTGTAATGATATACGCCACTTTTGGAAATTTCGTTTGGTGCGTGCGGTCTTTTCTGGACAGAGAGAGAGAGAGAGAGGGAGAGGGGAATTCAGTGTCTGTCACGCCACTCTTGGTGTTTTGCAGAGTTGCTGTGTTGTGCGCGTTGGAGGCAAACAGGTGCGATTTTTGGGCTTGGCTGTGCTTGTCATTGCAGGTATCCTATGTGGGGTTATGTTCATGATCAGTAATTAAATTATCTGCACTGATCCGGTCGGTTTGTACTGGAACAGCTTATGTTTATTTTAGCGTTAAAAAATAAAATCAATTCTTATGTTTTTTTTAAAGACAAAGCATACGTTTAAATGTAATTTTGAATTAAAAACAATTTAAATTCATATTATAAATATTTTTAACAGCTTAGAATTAATTTTATGAAAAATAATTCTATCTAATTTTCAAACAATAACAACTATAGAATTATTCCTATATAAAGTTGACTACATGAATCATATTTGAATTCCATTTAAAATGGAAAATTTTTAAAATATTATTTATCATCAGAATATTTTCAATAATTTTCTTCAATCGTTCTTGTTTCTCCACCCTTTTCACATGCTAAAAACTGTATAATTTAGTTTTTCTCACTTATATTTATAATGATCTTTTTTTTATTCACTTATATCTCTAATGATCCTTTTTTTATTCAAACCATGTTGAATATTTTTTTAGTCATTTTTTCTTAATAATTGTCCTCATATATCTTTTTACACACAATATTCCTATATCATGTTTTTCTTTTTCTTGAGACCACACGGTGCATTGTATGTAGGGCTGAAAATGAGCTAGGTTAGGATAAATTTTATTTGGCTTAGCTAGTTTAAGAATGGACTTGTTATCCGTCATTAGCTTATTTTTAGGTATGAGTTTGACCTTTATATAAGTCCGACTTGACCCGTTAGCTTATTTAATGACTTGTTTTATTTAAAAAAGTGTAAAATAATTATTGTATAATAATAAATTATTAAGCATTGAAATTGGATGGGTTGCATTTCTATTTGCTTTTATTTTCTTTAACAATGCTAAACACTTGATATTTATGGTACCCTCATTATCAACATTTCTCAAATTTGCTCTTCTATTTTTTCTCTTTGCAAATTTAATCCCCCTCCCCTTCATTATTTTAACTATAAAATTTTGGTTCATTCATTAACTTGGCATCTCATATTTAATGGAAATAATGGCATGGTAGTAAAATGTTGACATGGGTGTGGTGTACTAATTGGACTCGGCGGGCCTTTATACTTGGTGGTTGGTCGGGTAGATCTCTTGCTTTGGCACCATGAGACTTGTTTGCAATAAATAAGGAAAGCTAGAAAGCCTATCTTCACTAATTATCAAGTAAAAATGGAGAAAGATCAAGATAAGATTGTCTATAGATTAGACACATAATTACCAAATAAGATTAGATTCAATCTTATCTAGTCAACACTATCTAATTTGGGAAATTAGGCATATGGACCTAATTTCACCATTATAAAAAAGGTCACAAGGGTTCCAAGTAACTCATTCAATTCTAATCCACTATTGATACTTGTTTCCTACCTTTGTGTCTCTAACTTGAGCATCAGAGTGTCTTCGTATGTACACCTCACCACCATACTAGAAGGAGTGCAAGAAGAAGCAACACCGTCACAAGTTTTTGCAAAATCTAGTAGGACTATATGGTAACATGGATGTGTAGTAGAGTGTCATGTTAACAACTTTATTAGTGGACTACATGCAAGTTAGTGGATGGAGCAAAATTGTATAATTAAATAGTGAAGGGATCAAATTCATGAAAAAAAAATGAAGAGTATATAGTTCGAAAAACAACAATTGTAGAAAGAAAAAAAATTAAATTATTCCAAGCAAGATTGTAACATGTCCAATTTATGAAACTTAGAAATAAATAATAAAGAGACAACTTTTATGGAATAGCTTCAATATTTAATAACAATTACCTTTTATTCGAAGTTGAGAGGAATAAAATAATAGGATATAGATGGGAGTCAAAGCCCACTAAAGGCCACACACACACCTGTCTTAAGAGAAAAGGAGAAAGGAAAGTGGGAGCAAAAAGGAAAAAGAGAAGAGAAGGAGAAGAAGGAAAAAAGGAAGAGGAGAGAAATAAAGAAGAGATTAGAGATCTAGTGTTGAGCTCATATTTGAGATCCTAGAGTGTGAGTGCTTCCTCTTTTTTCTTTTCCCTTGACTAGTTCATTGATAGTTTCCCTATTCTTCCCTTTTCAATTTTCATACACTACTCATGAGGTTTAGGGAAAATGCCGATTTTGAGTTGTTTTTCTTAGATTTGGAGTTTTTATGTTGGGGTTAGTGTTAGATAGCACTAGGGATGATTATTTGCATTTTTATTTTGAGTTTGAAAGTATGGTAGCCATTAATGGTGTTGAGAGCTTGGATTCATGAGGAACTCATGTTACTAGAAACACAAATTTTGGCTAAGTGAATATTCAGGTTGAGTGTTAAGTATGCAAGTTTGGAGAAAATTGGCTGAGAGATAATTTATGGCCAAGCCAAATTTATTCAGAATGCAAGAATGGAAAAAATTGACAAGGGGTGGATACGTGAGAGCATGAGTCCTTGTGCCATGCCAATTATTCTTGTGCCTAAGAAGGAGGGAACATGGAGGATGTGTACTGATTGTATGGCAATAAACAACATCACCATAAGGTATATGCACCCTATCCCTAGACTTAATGATCTTTTAGATGAATTGCATGGTTCCACTATCTTCTCTAAAATTGATCTTAAGAGTGGTTATCATCCAATAAGGATAAGGGAAGGGGATGAATGAAAAACGACTTTCAAAACTAAATTTGGACTTTATGAATGATTAGTTATGCCTTTTGGTTTGACTAATGCACCTAATACCTTTATGAGGCTTATGAATCATGTGCTTAGACACTTTATAGGAAAGTTTATGGTAGTGTATTTTGATGACATTCTTGTTTATAGTGGCAATTTAAAAGATCATTTGATGCATGTTAAAAGTGTCCTTGAGATGCTTAGGAAGAAAACCTTGTATGGAGCTATTAATAAATGTACCTTTTGCACTTCACAAGTGGTGTTTCTAGGTTTTGTAGTAGGTGCTTAAGGAGTCCAAGTGAATCAAGAGAAGGTGAAAGCCATCATGGAGTGGCCAACTCCAAAGAGTGTGAAGGATGTTAGAAGCTTCCATGGTTTAGCAAGCTTTTATAGGAGATTTGTAAAGGAATTTAGTACCATTGCTTCTCCTTTGAATTAGTTGATAAAGAAAACCATGAGCTTCTCTTGGAAGCAAGAACATGAAATTGCTTTCCAAACATTGAAGGATAAATTATCTCATGCACCTATTCTTGCATTGCCTAATTTTAATGCTTCTTTTGAATTGGAATTTGATGCATCTAATGTAGGCATTGAGGGGGTTTTGATTCAAGATAAACAGCCTATTGCTTATTTTAGTGAGAAATTGAAGGGTGCATGTTTAAACTATTCTACTTATGATAAAGAGTTGTATGCACTTGTTAGAGTATTGTAAACTTGGCAACATTATCTTTTACCTAAGGAATTTGTGATCCATAGTGATCATGAGTCTCTTAAATATTTGAAAAGTCAAGGCGAATTCAACAAGAGACATGCTAAGTGGATTGAATTTATTGAACAATTTCCTTATGTTGTTAAACACAAGCAAGGTAAATTGAATGTAGTGGTAGATGCCTTATCAAGGAGACAATGTTTGATTTCCATGCTTGAAACTAAGTTGCTTGATTTTAATCACATAAAGGAATTGTACTCAAGTGATAATGATTTCTCTAGTATTTGTGCTTTGTGTGAGAAGGGGGCTCATCAAGGATATTTTAGACATGATGGTTTCTTATTCAAGGAAAAGAAACTATGTGTTCCTAAAAGCTCTTTGAGAGAACTCTTCATTAGAGAAGCTGATGAGAACAACTTAATGGGGGCACTTTGGTGTGGATAAACTTTGGCTATTTTACATGAACATTTCTTTTGGCCAAAAATGAGGCATGATGTGCTTAAGCTTGTATCTCAATGTATTACTTGTCATAAAGCTAAATCTAGATTAATGCCTCATGGTTTATATACACCTTTGCCTATTCCAAACTCCCCTTGGGTTGACATTTCCATGGATTTTGTGCTTGGTTTTCCAAGATCCAAGAGGGGAAAGGATTCTATATTTGTTGTTGTTGATAGGTTCTCAAAGATGGCACATTTTTTCATTCCTCGTCACAATAATGATGATGCTTGTGAAGTGGCCAATCTTTTTTTCAAGGAGGTGGTGAGACTTCATGGATTGCTTAGAAGCGTTGTAAGTGATAGAGACACAAGGTTCCTTAGTTACTTTTGGAAGACATTATGGGATAAGCTTGGCACAAAGCTCTTGTTTTCATCAACTTGCCACCCACAAATGGATGGCCAAACCGAAGTGGTGAGTAAGACGTTGGGTCAACTCCTTATGTAACGCCTCTCTTTACTCTCTCGTGCTCAGTTTATTTTAGATAAAATATTGTGTCCACTTTGTATTAGAATTAAATTAGTTATGAATTTTCACAAAATTCTTTTCGCTTTGCTTGCTAAATCGAAGGGTTGTCAGTAATATAAACGATTTTCCTCACCACGGATCATGCAAATAAAATTCCTTAACACATATTGTTAACAGTCCAAGTACAGCACAGTTCCAAATAGTCTGTTACAACATAAAATACAGACAGCACAGCGTAGTATCAAATACAGATAAACAGAAAATCACAAATAAAGCAGTCATCCAACAGCACACAGAACATCCAGCTCCTTCCTTAAGGCTTTCCTCAGCTTACTGTTCTTCTGCTCACCCAAATAGATTGGGGTCATCACAGGTGTCAAACCACAGACACAAAATATGGGTAAGTATTTAATAGACATGATTAGATAATTGACAGGAATTAAAATAACATTATAGACAATAACTGATTTTGAGTAAAATAAATTAATATTTGTAAAATAGAAACAGATGCATAAAAATGATGCATGATCTCTTTATTAAATGATGCATGTCTGAGATCTCAGAGGCCTAATAAAAGGTACCAAAATCAATATAGTTTCACCCACTCCAGTGAAACCAGTCCCACCCACTCCAGTGAGACAGTCCCACCCACTCCAGTGAGACCTCCCTCCACTCTGAGGGGATAAAAGGTACCATAAAACAGTTCCACCCACTCCAGTGGAACAGTCCCACCCACTCCAGTGAGACCTCCCTCCGCTCTGAGGGGATAAATGCAAATGATGTATGTAATGACTGGTTTTATTTTTCATTTATCTCTTTTATCATTTATTTCTTGTTTCAATTTTCATATCAACTAATTCCACCCACTCCAGTGGAATACGTATCAGATAGTCCCACCCACTCCAGTGGAACACAAAATAACCAGCAACTCACTCTTAAATCATCTTTGTTACAGAATTTCAACAAAGCTCAACATCAAGTGAATTTTAACATGTCATACAGCTACATCATAAAATATACAGCAACAACCTACAGCACCATTTAGTTACAAATATACAGCAACTTATTAAAATATCATACAGCAACCCATACAGCACTATTTATTTACAATTCCAGCTCCATACAGCCACAGCAACATAGTATCATACAGTAATCATTAAATACAGCAACAGCAACATTACTTACAGCATACAGCCACCTTAAGTTACAAATTCAACAGTCTACAGCAACATAATAAATAACATACAACAACAACATACAACCATAACAGCAACATAATAAATTAAGTAACAACATACAATAACATTAAATCATTATACAGCAACATAATAAATTATACAACAACATACAGCAACATCAATTGTTAAATACAGCAACCGAAATACAGCATCATTAAATTACAAATACAGATACAGTAACATAATAACATACAACAGCAACATACAGCAACGTACATCAGCATAATATCATTCAGCAACGTTAAATTACGTATACAACAACATACAACAACCTCCAACAACATAATAGAATATCATACAGCAACATTAAGTTACAAATGCAGTAATATACAATAACATAATAAAATACAGCAGCATTATATTACAATTATCACAACATTAAGTTATTAGTAACAACATATAATAAAGCAAACTATGACCACAAGGTAAAATTCAGTATTTTGGACAGCCATTTAATTAAGTTCAAGTTGATTATTGTTTAGGTTATTTAAGGTTAAGTCTAAATATTATTCTAGTTCATTGAGGACTTTAATCAAACACTTGGTGTGTTAACCTTTAAGTGTCATAAAACAAAGAGGAACATAGCTTTAAATTTAAATAAATTGACCTATCAATTATCTAAACCATGTAAACCAAATACTTCCCCATACCTTGGCTTTTCTTGATTAGAATTTTAGCTACTTCTCTTCAAGATACCTTGCTTCCTATACGTGAGCTTCAAGGTGTGACCTTTTGTTTTTGCTTTTGTTTTAAGTGGAATGGTAAGTGAAAAAGATGCAGAATAGGAGATTTAATTTGGAAATGATAGAAGGATTAGAATAGAAAGGTTGAAAGAAATGTCAAAGAAATATGGCATGGTTTTGTTGGTTTTATACTTTGTTTTGAAACTCCTAGCTCTTCTCACGTGGATTCCTTAGGGTGTGACCTTTGTTTTGGGTCTTTGGTTTAAAGTGGAAGAATATGGCTGAAAAGGAGATGCAAACCGTGTGCTAATCCCTCTTAGTCATTTTCTTCTTTTTTATATGTTAAGTTCCACAAAATATCCAAAGCTTTCATTAATTAACTAGCTTTTTGGTTGTTTCCTTTTGATTGGCTAAGGGTTTAGGACCTTACAAGTGTCCCTAATCTTGAACTTTCTCAAGCTTTCTTCATCTTTGATTGAAATGCACGGTCACATGATTTTTAGAAGCCCATCATATGCAATTTTTTTCCTTAAAACCGTGGAATAGTTGTAGTCTTATTCCTAAATATTCTGTCAAAACCCGTATTACAAAAATTTTTATTTCGAACTCATTAACCGTTGGATTTTCTTAAAATTTTAATGGTATAATCCTAACTCATATATTTAATTTTTGACCGTTGGGATTTTTGAAATAATAACTATAACTTCCTCCGTGTCTAAAGAAGTCAAGAGGGAATTTTCTTCAATAAAAATTTCCTTAAACCATCATTGTTTCCTAATTTCCTTCTAATAACTTTTCCTAAATTTCTATTGGTTCATTCTGTTTTTAATTTAGTAAAAGATCTAGACTATTTATTTAGTACTTCGTTTCATAATTAAGAGTAAAATTCCCAGATTACATCTTTCCTTTTTCTGTGCTTTTATAGAACTCGGATTGGTCTATATTCCATTCTTTTATCTCTTAAAATTTCTAAATATTTCATTCCATAGTTTTTCTTTACTAGGAATGTCAATAATTTTCTATCTAAAGGCTTACTAGACTTTTATCAGGTTTCCATAATCTTACTGAGGTTGATATGATCTTATCAGAGCTATAAAGGTATTTTGGTCATTTGAGCAAATGTTCAGGGATATTTTAGTCATTTGCCCCAGGGACCTAACTGTCATTTGGGAAATTGTCCAAGGATATTTTGGTAATTTAACTTAAGGATACCTTGGTCATTTCCAGAATTGTTCAGGGCAAAATTGCCCTAAAATTTTCTACTGTCCTTTCGTTAACATTTGACTTGTAGTAATTGTCCATGATTCTTTAAATTTTTGGGGTGTTACACCTTAGATGCTACATCAAGGGCAATTTGAGAACTTGGGAGGAGTGCCTACCTCACTTTGAGTTCGCTTATAATAAATTGGTTGACAAGACCACTTCCTTATCTCCTTTTCAAATTGTCTATGGCTTCAATCCTTTAACTCCTTTTGATTTATTGTCATTACCTAACACTTCTTATATGATTGATCATGATGCTTTGTCTAAAGCTTCTTATGTTAGAAAATTGCATGAAAAGGTGAAGGCACATGTGGAGAGGAAGATGGAACAATATGCTAAGCAAGTCAATAAGCACAAGAAGCAAGTGGTCTTTAATGAAGGAGATTTTTTTTGGCTTCATTTGAGGAAGGATAGATTTCCTCAAGAAAGGAAATCCAAGCTCCAGCCTAGAGGAGATGGACCTTTTAAGATTTTAGAGATGATCAACAACAATGCATATAAACTTGAGTTGTCAATTGAGTATGGTGTGAGTAACACATTTAATGTTTGTGATATTTCTTTGTGTGAGGTAAGTACAAGTGAGGGACTAAACTTGAGGTCAAGTTCCTTTCAAGAAGGAGGGGATGATGGAGGTCCATTGCAAGCTTAAGGCTAAGAAGGAGAACTTGAAGAACTTCCTTTGGTTAGCTTTAGAGGACCCATGAAAAGAGCTAGAACTCAAGCCCTTCAAGAGCACATCAAAGCTAACTTGCACCTTTTAGAAGCACATCAACTCAAAAAGGACAAGGGCTGGATTCTTGTACTCTCAAGTTGAATTTAATTCCAGCATCTTTAGTGACAATAGTAGTGGCAATATATAGGCATTTTGTGGCAATAAAAGGATTTTAGTGGCAATTGTGTAAATAAGTGTAGGTGTCCTTTTATGAAATTTTTTTAGCACCTATGTAAGCTTGTAAAATGCACATGGGCACGTGGTTGATCAGCAATGAGTCATCATATGAGAAGCTTGCACCTCAAGCTTCATTAGCTTGCACTACAGACTTTCTTAGCTTGCACCTCAAGCTTCCTTAGTTTGCACCTCAAGCTTCCTTAGCTTGCACCTCAAGCTTCATTTCATTTGCCATTTGACTTGCATTTAGCTTACAATTCTATGGCTATATAAGGCTAGCCCAAACATATTGTAGACACTTTTGGAAAATTAATAGAAAGCTGAAATTTCTTGTGAGAGTTTCTCTCTTGTTCTTGTGCAAGAACTTCTTGGATATTATCAATGGCTTCTCAATGCTATTGTGACAATTCTTCCTAGACTTATTGGAGAACTTCACCATGGTGTCATGCATCTTCATCCCTTGTCTCAATCCATCTTTCATTGTTGAATTCTTTAGAGCTACTTCACACCATTTTTGCTTCACGTCTTGAGTGAGAGCTTGAGTTCTTGAAGAGTGAGTTTCATTGCAAGGTAGATTGGGGAAATCAATGTCTAATGAGGTTAGACATAGTTGATGCTCTCCAAGCCTTAGCCCAGGCTATGGGGAATCAGAATAAAGGAGAAACTTAAGTTTTCCATGTCTTCTTTAAGTAATGATCTTGTGGTAGAGACCCCAACTAGTGGTTCAGTTTTAACTTCTGATGTGTGTTTGGTATGTCCTATAGAGATTTATAGTAGAAAATTCTTGATTGATCTGATTGTTTGCCTCTCAGCCAAATTGATGTTATTATGGGTATGAACTGGTTATCTTCCAATCATGTTTTGTTAAACTATTTTGATAAAACTATGATGTTTAGTGATTCTGAAGTGAGTAAGAATGAGATGTTTATCTTTACTAACCAAATTATGACGTATTTGAAAGAAAATGCTCAAGTATATATGGTCCTATCTAACCTGGAAGTAGAGACCAAGGTTTTTATAGGTGACCTCCCTGTTGTTAGAGAGTTTCAAGAAGTATTTCCTGAGGATATATCCAGTTTATCACCTGAGAGAGAGATAGAGTTTTCTATAGATTTGGTACCTGGTGCTAGGCCCATATCCATAGCTCCTTATAGGATGTCTCCTATAGAGTTAGCCGAGCTTAAGAAACAATTAGAAGAGTTGTTGGATGAGCAGTTTGTAAGACCCAGTGTGTCTCCATTGGGAGCACCAGTATTGTTAGTGAAAAAGAAAGATGGAACCATGAGGTTGTGTGTAGACTATCGCCAGTTGAATAAGGTGACGATCAAGAACAAGTATCCTTTGCCTAGAATAGACAACCTTATGGACTAGCTGGTAGGAGCTTGTGTGTTTAGCAAGATAGACCTTAGGTCAGGTTATCATCAGATCCGAGTGAAGTCTGAGGATATTCCGAAGACTCCCTTTAGAACACGTTATGGTCACTACGAGTATTTAGTCATGCCCTTTGATACGTAATCTCGACAAGTGCACCGATTTGTCGTTGTAAGTTACAAAATTTATAAGATCGTCTCCACAGGGACTTGAGCTTCTCAGTTAATCCACATAGAATTTAACAGTTCAATAGTTATGTATAGGAAGGATAAGCGGAATTTCATTTGTTTAAGAAAGCAACAGAAAATTACTAAATTCGTAAAATGAAATGTATTTATGGGAAAGTGGGATTGGGTTTCATCATTCATATCCTTTTATATTCAATTAATATTACCATGCATAAATCATTATCTATCCTTATTGATGCACACTATTTTACCCCGAATCGATCCCTCGCATTCGAGTTCTAAGGATATCTACCGAATATTGATCCCTTGCATATGAAGTAAATATCCTAGCATTAAGAATTATAATTGCGTGCTTTATGCAATCAAAACAGTATGCCCTATTCCTAGCAACATAACGTAATGAGTAAAATCATTCAATTCAAACCCTAAGATTACTTTCCAGTCTCACTTAGGATTTTAATTCATGAAACTAGTGATCAAGTAGAATCAAACATTAAGCACAAAATGAAATTACCAACAAAGAATAGAAAAGATTAATGCATAGGTAAATATTAAAAGAGATACATAGGGATAGAAGATTACATCCAATCCTCAGAGAAACTAGTTACTCATTGTGGAGAGAACCTCTTCAAGGGAAGAATTGATGAAGGGGCCCATCACCGCTTCTTTCTGGCAGAGTCTCCACACTAAATCTCACTTCTCTCACTTCCCTAACCTACTTACTACTAATATTTAAGAGCCTAAGCTAAAGAATCAGCTAAGGAAGCAAAAGAATGAAGAAATGGCCTCCTGCCTGCTTCCACTCGCCCAAGCGAGTGATTTTGCTTGTGTTTGCTCGCTGGGCGAGCTAATGTTTATCTCCTTGGAACTTGCAGCTCACCTGCGCGAGTCATTTGGCCTGTGGAGGCTTGCCTGGGCGAGTTAAAAGCTTAGTGATGAAGAAAGGTTTTGGGCCTGGGCCTTGTTGCTTTTGACACCCCCAGTTTTGATCCATATGCTCTTTTTGCTTGCTTTGATGCTTCGGAAGTTTAGGATATCCTCAAAACCTATCAAAATACAAAATATGATTGGATTAATCTTCCGAAATATGAAAAACAACATTTATCTAAGTACAAAATATAATTTAACTAGGTTTAAGGCAAGTTTATAAGCAAAGTTATCGAAATCAAATGATAAGTGCCAGCTTTTGAAACATAATTTTAACTGAAATATGGCACTTATCACCCTTCGGTATGATTAATGCCCCTGGTGTGTTTATGGATTACATGAATAGGATTTTTCACCCCTATCTTGATAGTTTTGTGGTAGTATTCATAGATGAGATTTTGGTAGACTCTAAGACTAGAGAGGAGCATGAGAAGCACTTGAGCATTGTGCTACAAACCCTTAAAGACCAATAACTTTATGCTAAGTTTTCCAAGTGTGAGCTTTGGTTAGAGAAAGTTAGTTTCTTAGGACATCTGATATCCTAGGGTGGTATAGTTGTAGATCTTTCTAAGGTAGAAGTTGTTCTTAAGTGGGAGAGTTCTAAGTCGGTGTTTGAGATTAGAAGTTTTGTGGGTTTAGCGAGATATTACCAGAGATTCATAGAAGGTTTCTCCAAGTTAGCCTTGCCTTTGACCAAGCTAACTCGTAAGGGTTAAGTTTTTGTGTGGGATGCCCAGTGTGAGCATAGTTTCCAAACCCTTAAGGAAAAAAAAACTAACGACCGCGCCTGTGTTAGTTTTTCCTAATCCAAGAGAATCTTTTGAGGTGTATTGTGATGCATAAAAGATGGGTTGAGGAGGAGTGTTGATGCAGAGTGGCCAGGTAGTGGCTTATGCTTCTAGACAACTCAAGACGAATGAGAGAAATTATCCTACCCATGATCTGGAGTTAGCTGCTGTAGTTTTTGCTCTTAAGATGTGGAGGCACTACCTGTTTGGCTCTAAGTGTGAAGTGTTTAGTGATCATAAAAACCTTAAGTATCTATTTAGTCAGAAAGAGTTGAACATGTGTTAGAGGAGATGGTTAGAATTTCTTAAGGACTATGATTTTGAGCTTACCTATCATCCCGGCAAAGCCAATGTAGTAGCTGATGCTTTGAGTAAGAAGTCCCTACATGTATCTTCTCTGATGGTTAGGGATTTGGATATCTTAGAACAATTTAGGGACCTTAGCCTTGCGTGTGAGATTACCCCTAATAGTGTGAGACTAGGAGCTTTGAGAATTACTAGTGAGTTGCTAGGAGAGATCAGAGAGGACCAGAAGTCTGATCCTTTTCTTAGGACTCAATTAGAAGCCATAGCGTCAGGGAAAGATAGTAGTTTCAATGTGGGATCATATGGAGTCATGAGACTTCAAGATAGAATATGTGTCCTTAATGTACCTAAGCTTAGGAAGATGATCTTGAAGGAAGGACATACGAGCAACTTGAGCATCCACCCTGGTGCTACCAGGATGTATCAGGATCTCAAGACAATGTTTTGGTGGCCAAACATGAAGAGGGAGGTTAGTGAGTTTGTGTATGCATGTTTAGTTTGTCAAAAGGTTAAGATAGAACATCAGAGATTCTCAGGTAGATTGCAACCCTTAGAGATACCCCAGTGGAAGTGGGACAGTATCTCCATGGATTTTATTGTAGGACTACCTAGAACCCCGAGAGGTTTAGATTCTATCTGGGTTATTGTTGACAGATTGACCAAATCTGCTCACTTTATCCCCATCAATATCAGGTTTTCCTTAGAGAAGTTGACATCAATGTATATTAGTGAGATTGTCAGATTGCATCGTGTGTTGTCTAGCATAGTATCTGATAGAGATCCTAGATTCACCTCTAGGTTTTGGGAGAGTCTGAACAAAGTGTTGGGAACCAAGCTTAGGCTAAGTTCAACCTATCACCCTCAAACCGATGGTCAGATTGAACAGACCATTCAGTCTCTAGAGGACTTTTTGAGGGCGTGTGTATTAGAACAAAAGGGTAGTTGGAAGAGTTTTCTGCCGTTAATAGAGTTTACCTATAACAATAGTTTTCATTCTACCATTAGCATTACTCTTTATGAATCTCTATATGGTAGAAGGTGTAAGACACCCTTTTAGTTGGCTAGAACCCAAAGAGAACCTAACCTTAGGACCTTAAGTGGTACAACAAATCACTGAGAAGGTCAAGTGGATCCAAGAGAGAATGAGAACTGCTTAGAGAAGGCAGAAGAGTTATCAGGACAAGAGGAGAAAATACCTGGAATTTGAGGGTGATGATCATGTATTCTTGAGAGTCACTCTGTGGACTGGGGTTGGTCGAGCCTTGAAATCCCGAAAACTCACACCTTGTTTTATTGGTCCTTTCCAAATTCTCAAAAGAGTCGGTCCTATGGCATATCAAATTGCATTACCCCCATCCCTTTCTAACCTCCACAATGTCTTTCATGTGTCTCAACTCCATAAATATATCCATGATCCTTCTCATGTGGTCAAATTAGATAACGTTAGTAAAGGAAAACTTGACATATGAAACATTGCCTTGGAGGGTCGAGGATCGACGAACAAAGCACTTAAGAAAAAAAAAGATATTCCGTTGGTCAAGGTGGTCTGGGGAGGTACATTAGAAGAGGACGCTACGTGGGAACTAGAGAGTCAGATGCGAGAAGCCTACCCATCCTTGTTTGAGTCAGGTAAATTTCGGGGATGAAATTTCTAAAAGGGTGAGAGAGTTTTAATGCCCTAAAATTTCGATAATTAAAAATAGATGTTTGATGTTTTTCTTGTGTTATTTTATTATCTGATTAGTTTAGATTAGTTGAATTGTTGTGTAAATTATCCTTGTGCAATTGCTTGGTGTGGATGTTAAGTTATGTGAAGTTTGTTTAAGCTAAGTTGAAATGTGTGATTTATAGTTTGACCCAAAACCTGTCTCGGTAAAACCATAATCTTGGATTCGTTAACTGTTGGATTGCCTTAAAATTTTTACAGTAGGTTCAAAACCCATCTATGCATATTTTGACCATTGGGATTGTCAAAATAACAACTTTTGATATTGCACTAAGCACAGTTTCAGACAAAGAGGACATTGCGTTGAGCGAGATGAGCGCACTAAGAGAGAATTGTAGTTTATAAATACATCCAACAGTGCAAAAAAATGTGTTTTCACTTCTCTCTTCCTCTAGAATCTCACCCAAAGCCCTAGAATTACCTCCTCCACCACCCACCGTCACCGGTGACCACCACGAGCCACCGTTGCTTGTCGCCAGACCACTGCACGAAGAGGAGCACTTTAATCGAAGCAAAATCTTCAAAACTTAACTCGATGATTCAGTAGAGAGCAAAGCCTCCAATCCCCCTTTCTTGGTTTCTTTGAGGTAACCATGGTTTCCTTGTCTTCTCCTAGTTAATTTAAGCCTCTCTTATTATCTCTTGTGATTTGGTACCGTTATTGGGTGTTTTTACACTTCCTTTGAAAACCCTTTGAAAATAAGAAGTTGTAAAATTTTCCCTTTTTATAAAATTGATGTCATTTTTGTGACCTTCGTTGAGCCCCGGTTACATTGGTGTGATTAGAATTTCAAAATGATGTCCTTTTGATGTGGACTTTCGAAACATCATTTTATCCCTTTTTTAAATTTGAGTGGGTATTTGACCCTGAATGTTAATATTAACCTTGTCTTTGAAATCTATACTAAATTATCTTCAATTTGGTATATAGAGTTCTGCGTTTGGGTCAAAGCATGTGAACTTGAGAGTTCTCAAAACGAAGCTACAAGGAGCTAACAGAGGGAGATAAATAGGTGAGGGGAGTTTATTATTTGTTTACAGCTTGTGATACCATAGTTGGGGTCAGGGAACCCAATTATGGAAATGTATGTCTATCATTGTTGTGTGTTGGTTTTCAAGAAAAAAATGTTTTAAACTAATGGGATGCGATATATTTATTATTGATGTATGTTTGTTCCTGTTTTGTGCTCATTTTCAAGAAAAATTGTATTTTTAACTAATGTGATGCGATGAATTTTTTGTTGATGGATAAAACTATAAATGATGATGTTGTTGTAATGATTGAATTTTTGG
>QARZ01000540.1:0-19022 GCA_013407115.1 Glycine latifolia
AAATCTTGCTTTTCTTCTTTTTCTGCTCTTTAAACTTCTCTTTATGCCTGAAAACACTCAATTGGTATTGAATAGGATTAAAACTAATAAAGTAACAATTTTAATTAATTCTAAACTAATTTCCTAAGTATTTAACTAAAATATAACCTAAAACTATCCTAAATTTAAGATGTGTTTGCAACACATCACTAAACCTATCACAAAAAACTACAAATAGAAGAACTAAAACTAACTATAATACTAATAATATTTAAACATACGAACTAAGAATAAAGATTAACAATTAACTAATTAACTAACGAAGAATTAAAAACACATAACATAATTCAAGCTAATAAAAAGAAACTTAAACATGACAATAACTGAGTTAAGATCTAATCAAACTCTTGGATTGCCTTCCAAGTAGCGCTTATTTAACGTCATGAGCTTGACGTACCACCTTTCAATCATCAAGTGAATTCAGTGGAATAGAAACCGAATTCCTATCCACTTGACCACCAAAATAAGGTTTCAATCTGCATCCATTCACTTTAAAAGACATGCCATTGTCTAAGGGGGAAATTTCAATTGTTCCATAAGGATAAACTTTTCGCACTAAAAATGGACCAGACCAACGGGATTTTAACTTACCTAGAAAAAGTCTCAGGCGAGAATTATAGAGCAATACCTGTTGTCCTGGCTCAAATTCTTTAGGACGAATTTTATTATCATGCCACTTCTTGGTCTTCTCCTTATAAATCCTGGCATTCTCATATGCAGCTAACCTGAACTCATCCAGCTCATTTAATTGCAATAGTCATTTTTCATTAGATTTAGAGAGTTCAAAGTTTAAGAATTTAGTGGCCCACATAGCTTTATGTTCTAACTCAATTGGAAGATGGCAAGACTTACCATATACAAGTTGAAATGGTGACATACCTATAGGTGTTTTAAATGCAGTCTGATATGCCCACAACACATCATCTAGCTTTCGAGCCCAATCCTTTCTAGAATTCCCAATTGTCTTTTTTAAAATTCTTTTAAGCTCACGGTTAGAGATTTCTACCTGCCCACTTGTTTGAGGATGGTAAAGTGTGGCAACTCTGTGATGGACTCCATATTTGGCAAGCAAACTAGCAAACTGTTTATTACAAAAGTGAGTCCCTCCATCACTGATAATAGCTCTCGGCACTCCAAAATGGGTGAAGATATTCTTCCGCAAGAATGAGACCACTACCTTCGCATCATTGGTTGGTAAAGCCACAACCTCAACCCATTTAGACACATAATCTACTGCAACCAAGATATATTGATTGGAATATGATTTAGGGAAAGGTTCCATAAAATCAATCCCCCATACATCAAACAGCTCAACTTCTTGGATGTTGTTCAGTGGCATCTCATCTTTACGAGAGATATTTCTCGTTCTCTGACAATTATCACATTTTTCCACAAAACCCCTTGCATCTTTGAATAGTGTTGGCCAATAATAACTACACTGCAAGACCTTTTGTGCTGTTCTATTTCCTCCAAAGTGTCCTCTATAATCCGAAGCATGACAATGCCAAAGGATTTTAGGTGCCTCTGACTCAGTTACACATCTGTGAATCACCCCATCAGTGCATTGAAAATAAAGGAAAGGGTTGTCCCATAAATACCTCTTTGAATCATGGAGAAACTTCTTTTTCTGTTGCCAATTCAAATCTTCAGGTATTACACCTACAGCTTTGTAATTGGCCATCTCTGCAAACCATGGGCTGACTTGGATTGCCATTAGTCCCTCATCAGGAAAAGATTCATTGATTTCTACTTTCGGTCCATCCTGCAAGCTCTTTTCTTGAATCCTTGATAAGTGGTCAGCTACTTTGTTTTCCACCCCGGCTTTATCTTTAATTTCCAAGTCGAACTCCTGAAACAAAATTATCCAACGCAACAAGCGTGGCTTTGCATCTTGCTTAGTCATTAAAAATTTAAGAGCGGCGTGGTCAGTGTAAACAATAACCTTAGAACCAACCAAATAGGACCTAAATTTGTCTAATGCATAAACCACAGCTAGCATTTCTTTTTCAGTGGTGGCATAATTAATTTGTGCCTCATTCAAAATCTTACTAGCATAATATATGACATGTAGACGCTTATCTTTTCTTTGTCCTAAAACAGCACCAATTGCATAAGCACTTGCATCACACATAAGTTCAAATGGTAAATTCCAATCAGGGGCTATTAAAATAGGTGCAATATTAAGCTTATTTTTTAATACATTAAATGCATTAATACAAGCTTCATTAAAGCGAAATTCTGCTCCCTTTTCAAGTAATTGGCTGAGAGGTTTTGTAATCTTGGAGAAGTCCTAGATAAACCTCCTGTAAATTCCTGCATGACCTAGAAAACTTCACACACCATTAACATTAATAGGAGGAGGTAATTTTTCGATTAATAATAATTTAGCTCTATTAACCTCTATTCCTCTTTCAGAAATTTTATGGCCTAAAACAATTCCATCCCTTACCATGAAATGACATTTTTTCCAATTTAAAACTAAATTTGTCTCTTGACATCTTTTTAAAACCTTAGCTAAATTAGCTAGACATGAATCAAAACAAGAGCCAAAAACAGAAAAATCATCCATGAATACCTCTAAACCCTTTTCTACCATATCAGAAAAAATAGAAAGCATGCACCTTTGAAATGTCGTAGGCGCATTGCATAGGCCAAAGGGCATTCTTCTGTAAGCAAACACTCCAATTGGACATGTAAAGGCTGTCTTTTCCTGGTCTTCTGGTGCTACTGGGATTTGATTGTACCCAGAGTATCCATCTAAGAAGCAATAGTAGTCATGACCAGCTAACCGTTCTAACATTTGGTCCATAAAAGGAAGTGGAAAATGGTCTTTTCTGGTTGCATCATTAAGCCTTCTATAGTTCACACACATCCTCCAACCAGTGATAGTTCTTGTGGGAATTAAGTCATTGTTATCATCTTGAATGACTGTCATCCCACCTTTCTTGGGGACGGTCTGAACTGGACTCACCCATGCGGTGTCTGAAATTGGGTAAATCATGCCTGCATCCAATAACTTAACCACCTCTTTTCTGACCATTTCTTTCATAGTTGGGTTAAGTCTCCTCTGTGGTTGCCTCACTGGTTTCATATCATCCTCCATAAGAATTTTATGAGTGCAAAAAGAGGGATTAATAACTTTCAAATCGGAGATAGACCAGCCTATAGCATTTTTATGCTCATTGAGTACTTTCAACAACTGCTCTTCCTCATAAAATTCCAGCCCTCTATTGATAATTACTAGGTATGTCTCTTCATCACCTAGGAACACATACTTCAAAGTCTCTGGTAACTCTTTCAACTTAACTTTTGGTGCTCCAACTGGGATATCATCTTCTTTCTTTTCCAGCACCTCCATGGCTACCTCTAACTCTTCTTGTATAGTCTCTTGGCTTCGAATTTCTAGCACTTCTTCAAGTTCCTGTTCCTTTCTTTGACCTGCATGAATTACATTATCCAAAACATCTAGCCTAAAACAATCATATTCATCAGATGGATTTTTCATAGCATCAAAAACATTAAAAGTAATAGACTCATCATCCATCCTAAGTTCTAGTTTTCCTTATTCTACATCAATTAAGGCTCTAGCAGTGGCTAAAAATGATCTACCTAAGAGAAGTGGTATTTCACTTTCACCATCCATATCTAAAACTATAAAATCTGTAGGAAAAATAAACTTATCTACTTTAACTAGAACATCCTCAATGACTCCTGTAGGCTTCCTCAAAGAACGGTCTGCAAGCTGGAGAGAGACTCTAGTGGGCTTTAATTAAGAAATTCCTAAAGACTTGCAAACTGGCAATGGCATTAAATTTATGCTTGCACCCAGGTCACACAGAGCTTTTCCCATGTTAATGTTCCCTATTGAAATTGGGATATTAAAACTGCTTGGGTCTTTAAGCTTTGGTGGCAACTTCCTCTGTATTGTAGCACTTCATTCTTCAGTAAGTGCAATAGTCTCACAATCCTGCAATTTATGCTTCCTAAACAACAGCTCTTTCATAAATTTTGCATAGTTAGGCATGTTAGCTAAAGCTTCAGCAAACGGAATATTAATATGCAATTTTTTAAACATGTCTAAAAACCAGGTAAACTGTTGCTTTTGGGCTTGTTGCTTGCTCTTCACTGGATAGGGAGGTTTCTCAAAACGGGAGAAATCCATTGGCTTCTTAGAAGGTGTAGAATTTTTCTCTTGCCTTTCTTGCTTGTGTAAAGGTTCTTCTACCTCTTTTTCTGCAGTAACTACCGTAATTTCATCTTCCAGTTCTCCTTGGATTACCTTAGGCTTTTCTGGTGAAGTGATTACCTTTCCACTCCTAGTAGTAATTGCTTTTGCATGTTCCCTTGGATTCACCATGGTGTCACTAGGAAAATGTCCTTGAGACCTTTCAGCTAGTTTGCTTTGCCAATTGACCAATCTGATTTTCAAGATTCCTAATGGATGCATCTTGATTTTTATTGTGAGCTCTGTTTCATTAATGAAGGCATTGGTGGCCTAAATGTGCTCATTGGTGGTCTTGGAGCCTTCTCCAGCTCTGATGGCTCCTTAGGTGGAATAGGTGGAGGCTGCAAGTAATTATTAGATTTATAGTCTAGCCCACCACCTTGAATTCTCCTTTGAAAATTATTCCCCATGGCATTGTTTTGATTTCTCTAAAAATTCTCTGGGGTCTCTGATCATACCAAAGGCCATTCACCTGAACTGGGTCAGCTCCTACGAATGTAGGACACTCATTAGACTCATGCTCACCTTGGCAATACTCACATATAACAGGTTGCATTCTGCTGGATGAAACTTGAGCTGCAGAGACTTGGAGTTTGTCAATCTTCGCATTTAATTTGGCTAACTGCTGAGCCAATATTTTCTATTCAGCTAACATTACATCATTACTTCCTAATTGAATAACTTCTCTTTTGGGCTGAACTGAGGCACGTTCGTTTTCATCACAGGCTAGAGAGTCAATTAATTCATAAGTCTGGACTGCAGTCTTCGATCTTATGGAACCACCAGCTGCAACATTAACAATAAGACGTGATTCAGGTATCATTCAATTAAAGAAAATACTACCTTTTTACCCACAGTCATGTCATATTGTGGACACTTCCGAATCAGCTCTTGAAATCTATTCCAAGCTGCATATAAAGTCTCCCTCTCATTTTGAGTGAAATTTGTGATCTCATTCACCAGCCGGTTGTATTTATCCATTGAAAAGTATTGAGAGAAAAATTTTGCAACTAATTCTTCCCAAGTGGTTATGCTGTTTGAGGTCTGTCTATCCAACCATCTAAGTGCTCTCCCTTTAACAGCAAAAGGGAATAACCTCAATCTTATAGCATCATCTGACACCCCTTGGTGTCTAATGGTATCACAGATTCACAGAAATCTGTCAATAAAATCATGGGGGTCTTCATTATCTTCCCCACCAAACTGACTGTGTTCCACCAATGTGATCAATGAAGGATGAATGTCAAAGTAATTTGCTTCAATTCGTGGTCTTACAATACTGGCGTTTGGTCTAGTGAACAATGGAGCCAGAATATCCTCCATCAGTTCATCTTCTGGTCTTGGCTGATTATTTCCTCGGTCAACCATTTCTAATTCCAATTCGGAGATTGAATCAAAATCAAAAATTTCTGCTTCTCTTTCTTTTTGTTTAGCTAGTTTCATGTTTCTTCTAATAGTCCTCTCTATTTCAGGATCAAACTGTAGATGCTCAGGATTAACTATACCTAGCATAAACTAAGAAAAGCAATTTAGTAACAAGAGAAATTCCAATCCCGAAGATTAAAGTTAATATAAAATTGGTGATTTCAATCCCCGGCAACGGCGCCAAAAACTTGTTGCGCGATCGGCAAGTGTACCGTTCATTTCAAGTAATAAAGTGAGTAAGTAAAGTATCGTCTCCACAGGGATTGAATGCAATCTTATCGTAACTTACTATCTCAGAAATTGGAAGACAATTAATAAGTTTGAAGAGAGTATGGTTGTAGTTTGTGAATTACGTTAATTAAATAAATGACAGAAAATTAACGAGAATTACAAAGCGAATTAAAATTAATCTTTATGCAGTGATGAGAAATAATTGTGGCCAGAGCACATTCCCCTTTGTTCCCTACCTTCTTTACTTGGATTGGTTATTAATTTCAATTACTTCTAATTGCTCAGAAAATGCATTCTCACATAATTAGTTAAATCCTAATCCCTTAGTAATTTAACCCTTTAACCCTATCAGAAATCCTAATTCCTTAGTGATTCCCTATCAAGCTAAGCATTAAGCGAATACATCATATGAATTCTGCAATCATACATCCCTATCCCTAGGCAATGTAAAAACTATTATTTTACTACTTTCAGAAATTAGTGTTCCAATATTCCTATTGCAAACTCTAACTCTCAGGACTTTACTAGAATGGCCAAGACTAATAAAGAAATAATCACTGAAGAATCAAGTAAAACAAAGCAATTATCAGAATTTCATATTAATACCAATCAAGTTACAGAGGAGTTCAAATTGGTTCTGGCTCTAACCACAATAAGAAAGTTTAGCCAGACATGTTCATCTCCAACCTCAAGAAATACAGTAGAAGCATTACAAAAGTCTCAATATTTCTTCAATCTCTGGCTTTTATATTCTCTCGACTTTCTCCTCTGCGTTTCTGTATATCCCCTGTGCCAAAAAGTCTCTTCCTTTATCTCCCACACGTTCATATATTTAATTCAGGTAAGAAAGCTCTTTTTCCCAAGCTATTTCAATGCAAAATAACTTAAATCAGGAAACCGCGTAATTGTGGCGCTAATCACGTGAGATGTTCGAACTAAATGTTCTTCCTGACATTCTGGCGCTACCAGCGCGAGGTCCCACGCGATTCGAACTGAATGTTTGATTTTGATAACTTGGTGCTACTCGTGTGGGTATTGGTGCGGATGGCGCAGGTTGTTCGAGCTGAGGAGTTAATCTTTGATAATCTGGGGCTACTCGTGTGGGTATCCATGCTGATAGCGTGGCTTATTCGAATTAAAGAGTTGGCCTTAGCAGCTGGCGCGAGTGGCACGGTGGCTGGCGTTAGTCGCGCGAGATGGTCGAGAGCACCTGTTGCTTCTTTTTTCTTCTTTTCCTCTCTTGTTGGTTCCTAAATAACAAAAATACTCATAATTAAGATAAATAACAATTAATTAAACAACTCGACAAATTCTAGCCTATATTAGTAATTATTGAATAAATCATTAATCAATTAACCCTAAAAACTATCATATGCTAGCAGCATATCATTGGCACTGAGACATACTATCTCAAGGTAAGAATCCGAACAAGGTTGAACCAAGGCAGGCTACGTCGGTCAAGGCTGGTGGAACTCAGACAAGGTTGATAAAGGGTCGGTCATAAGGGGTAAAGTTTGGACAAGGGAAGGCAAGGGTAGCAAGAGTGAACGAGGTCGATGGAGGTCGGTCGAGGTCAGTTGGGTTTGGTAAGGATTTGCCAAAGGCAGTCAAGGGAGGTCCTTAGGTTTCTTATAAAGTTCCAAGGACAGGTTCCGCACTATGTAATCGATTACATAAGCGTATAATCGATTATAACTAATAGCGCTTGTAAGATCGGGTTTGTAATATCACCAATTTACAAAGTTGTAAGGAAACTCGATCATTTTAGAAGAAAGGTCATAACTCAACCGAGTAGAAGCCCCAATGACTCTCTTCCCGAGAAGACACGAGCTCATCTGAATTAGAGAACCCGATGGCTCTTTTCCCGAGAGAGTCCGAGCTCATCCGAGTTAGAGAACCCGATGGCTCTCAATCTCCCTCTTGTGAAGTAACTTGAGCTTAACAGCTCTAACATATCACTCTGGGTAAGGAACCCAACACATCTAAAGAAAAGGAAGCAAGTCCTAATAACTCTTAAGGAAACAACCCTGGTTAAGTAACTCGGTATACAACCGTCCGCCAACAAAGACTAAGTTACGTCTTGCATGCATGCTTGCTACATAACCTGCTTAACTCGGCCTACCTATCTCGGTAACCGTCGTCAAAACACAAGGGGTTGATGTCTATGTGTAACATGGCCAACCCATCCCGGTACTCATCACCTTCACGAACATTTCCGCAAGTGTCTCAGAAGCTTTTCAGCATCAAAATGCCCACTTCACACCTATGCACAGGGAGTTTATAATGCCTCTACTCCCCACAAGAACACCATCAACTCTTCATCCCCAAAACATCAAACATCAACACATAATGATATTCAACAGATTTCAGGCATAACACATCCCATTCATAAAAGACATAGCTTTTCTGGAAAACAACACACACACACCAGGGACATGCAGCTATCATTATGGTTGGACTCCCTGGCCCCCAAACCATGGCATCTAAAGCTGTTATAAAACACGATAAACTCCCCTTACCTGACCAGAAATTCATCCATGAGCTTCACGACGGTTTGCTCTTAACTTTTGCTCCGACTATGAAGTTCTCCTTGGCGTCGGGACTCCGCAGCAGCTACGGTGGTTCTCGCAGGTTGAAGGTAACAAAGAATGGGTTGGGAACGAGAGAGTTCTGGGTGAGTTTTAGAGAGAGAATAGAGAAAACACAAGGTATAAGAAAGGGAAAAGCACCCCTCTGTTGCGCACTCTACTGCTTATAACACGGCTGACAACGCATGCCCTCTTAACGTGCACGACCAGCAACCACAGAACAGCAAAGTTGACTTACTTCTAATAACCATCAAGCACGCATACAAGATAAAAGCACTCAAACAGCAAATTATAATTAAAACAAATAATCAATCAACAAAACACATGTAATTAATCACCAAAACACACACGTAAACGTCCAGATTAGCAACTTAAAAATCTGGGGTGTTACAGAAAGCTCCTGGAAACTCTCTCTTAAAAAAACACTAAGGATCAAGATGTTCAATTGAAGTTTGGCATCATCAAAGCCAAAAAGGAGGAGATTGTTAGACTCAGGGGGAGCTAAAGAGGATCAAGAAGTTGAGGTTATTAGACTATGAAATGTTTAGGCTTTTACATGCCAATTCAATTGAATGGCATATGTAATTTGTGTATGTCTAAGATGAGGCATCCTATGATCCATTGCATAAAACTCATTCATGTTTGCATTCATGTTTTCATAAAAAGCTTTTCTGAAACACAAGGTTTTCATGAATGCATAAAATGCCAAGTGTTCAATGTTTTAAGTTTTGGAAATATAATTTCTCACTACTTTAATCGATTACCAGCCAGTAGTAATTCATTACTTGAGAACTAAGAACATTTTAATCGATTACAAGTTTGTGATAATCGATTACACATTTCATAATCACATAATGGACTTCCTATGATAATTGATTACATTGCGATTTAATCAATTACATTGTTCATAAGTCTTTTCCAGAAAGCTCAAGAACACTTTAATAGATTACATAAGTGATTTAATCGATTACTGACAATTAAAATAGTTTTCTATAAATAGATGTTGATTGTTTTAACCAAATACAACAACGAAATATCAACGAATTTCATAACCTTTCTAAAGAGAGAAACGATACTTTGAGATATTTTGTGTTAGACCCTTAAATCCTCAAGCTTCAAGATTCCTTGAGAGGATTTCTTTTTTGGCAACATTCTAAAGAAGAACTTGGAGAAAATGTTTTGAGATTTGTCTTTAAACCTTAATTCAAGTTCGGTAATCATTTGCATTCATTAGTAATGGATAATCAAGTTGTTTCTCTCCATACTACTTTGGTTTTAATTCTTTTTAGAGTTTGTGATTTGTGTAACTAAAGCAATAGTCTTTCTTAAAGCTTGTCTAGAATTAGTGTTTCTAAAGGGAAGAGTAGAAAAGGGTTTCTCTATGTATTGATCACAAAGAGTCTAAGGTAGTTAGATTTCTTCTTCTTAATCTAGGTCTGATTGAGAGTGATTGTATAATCTTGTAAGAAACAGATTCCTATTAGTGGAATTTCTATCTAGTTGGTTAGAAGAACTGGATGTAGCTTCTCTAGGTTGAGAAGTGAACTAGTATAAATCTTGGTGTTGACTAGTTCTTCTTTATCTTTTCTTGTGGTTATTAATTGTCATTTGTTGGTGTAACTTTTCATAATTAACTGAAATATTTTGTTGTCATTGCATTTTTTAAAGATTGGAGTTTGATTGATTGAAAGTGTTCAGCGGTTGTTTTGTGATACGGTCATTTTTAACTCTGATTGTTTAAGAAATTTTTAATTAACCAAGAACAACCAATTCAACCCCCCCCCCCCCTCTTGGTTCTTGTGTGATGTTCATACTGTTTTCAAAACTAAGTTCATTTCTCTTGTAAAATGGTTTTGAACGAGGTTAGCACAACACTCTTTTGCAAAAAATACAGTTCTCAGTTTTTATTAGTACAAGTATATGTGGATGATATTATTTTCGGTGCTACTAATGAAATGCTTTGTGAATATTTTTCTAAGCTAATGTAGACAAAGTTTGAAATGAGTATGATGAGAAAGCTGAAATTATTTCTTGGATTACAAATAAAGCAAACACCAAAAGGTATCTACATTCATCAAACCAAGTATGTGAAAGAATTGCTGAAAAAATTCAATATGGACGATGCAAAATAAATGAAGACTCCAATGCATCCCACGACATACCTTGGACTAGACAAGGAATCAACAAAGGTGGATGAGACTCAATATAGAGAAATGATTGACTCATTACTCTATCTCACTATGTCTAGGCATGATATTATGTTCAATGTTTGTCTATGTGCAAGATTCCAAGGGAAGTTCATCTAACTACAGTTAAATGCATTATTAGATATTTAATTAGAACTTCTAAGCTTGGTCTTCTATTCAAAAGAAGAAAAAGTTTTAGACTTATGAGTTATTATGGTGTTGACTATCCTGGTGATAAAGTTGAAAGAAAAAGCACAAGTGGAAACTGTCACTTCATTGGTGGAAACTTAGTTATGTGGATATGCAAGAAGCAAGACTCAACTACATTTTCCACTGCTGAAGCTTAATATATGTCAGCAACAAGTTGTTATGCTCAACTAGTCTAGATAAAGAATCAACTTGAAGACCACAACATTTATGAGAGTGAAATTCCCATCTATTGTGACAATAAGGCTACTATTAGTCTTTCGAAAAATCCAACATTGTATTTTAGAGCTAAACATATAGAAATTAAGAATCATTTCATAAGAGATCATGTTCAAAATAAAACAGTGGACTTACAATTTGTATCCACTAATAATCAGCTTGCTGGGTTTTATACAAAACCATTAACGGAAGAAAAAAGGATTTTGCTAAGAAATCAACTTGGGATGATTTGTGTTAATGAATGGTTTAATCTCTATATGTTGTCCATTGTTGCATCCAATGATCTACCATCCAATGGACATAAACACACACTCACAATGTTCAATACAGGGATGTCGGGCATTTATTACTATTATACAAAACACAATATTTTTACATCGAAACATCATAAGGTTTTTTGCTAAGTCAATTTTGGAAAGCGGGCTTAATGATTGCTTTTGACAAGGCCCACTATAAAACCTTAAAACGTCAAAAACTCTTGGCATTACTCACTACTCTAAAACACTTCATCTTCCTCTCTAAAATCCAAAACCCTAACTCTCAAACTCTCTATAATGGAAACCTCCAACTGGCCTACTATCGAGATAATTCCTGTAACGACCCGCCACGTCGCTACTGTATCACTAACTCAAAATCATGGCACAAACTCATTTTAATAAAAGAACACCCCTTTGGTTACTTGTGAAAACGATAGTAAATTTTTGCGAGCATATAATGGCTATCATCATAGAATATACACGTAGATCAAGGAACTTATAAAACATAATTTGATTATAAGTACAAAGATTACATCTCAAAATATACGTCTAGTGTTTTACAAATAGAAAGAGAAAATAACAGTTAGGGGTGTAATTAGCAAAATGAGAAGTGCATTCATTAAAACAAGGGGTATATCTAGCAAAGTGCAACTCCTGCCCGGGAACATGTCCATTGACATCCTGGCAAAACACGGCGGCTCCAAACAACCCGGTCTTCTCCCCAAAAGCACCTACTGCTGTCCATCTGCTCCCACGAACCCAGTTCGCGATCATCACAGGTACCAAACCACAAGGTACAATAAAACAAGGGTGAGTTCATCATATTAAATAACAACAATAAATACAACAGGAAAAAGGCACACAACCCAATTAAGAAGCAACACGGTTATCGGCATACAATTGCAAACATTCCAAGCATAAAATACACGGACATCCACAACCATCTCATAGCTCAGCTCATAAAATCTAGCATGATGCATGCTCCTGACTCAATTCTCATTATGAAATGTGGTACCATCCCGGAAATGGGCCATCCCAGTGGTCAGATGATGCAGTAGCATGTCAATGTCACTCTATCGTACACAGGAATCACCCCTTCATGGTGATCAGCCAATGGATGTCATAAGGAGTTCCCAACAGACGTGGCCCCCCAGTACCTCTGTACCCTACAGCCAATCATCAACCTCATTTTCGCCATGCAAATATCATATGTTACGTAGGCACCATCAATGTATGACCTGGCTAGGGACACAATTCTTCCCTGCAAGGCAATCCGTCAGACACCCCCTATGTAACATACCGCCCACACAAGGGCCCAGCGATGCACTGACCATGGCCCTCGCAAGGTTTACCACCACCCAGCATCTCACGGTTTACCGCCCACACATGGACCCGATAATGCACTAACTGTGGTCCTTGCAAGGTTTACCGCCACCCAGTCCCGGCATCTCACTGCTACACATAGAATATCACCACGACACCATCAATGTATGACCCGGAACCAGGCTCAATCCGACCTGGCTGGGATAACGCCATACACCCCCGGGGGTATTTATGTATATCCAAATGCATTCCTCATCCCAAGCCATCACATAGGCCGAGTTCCAATGCCACCAATATAATCATAAACGTCATCACAAACATGTACAAACAGGTGAACCGGTGTGAAGTTCGACGTGTCTGGCACTGGACATATTATCATAAGGGAAGAATCCGAACGAGGTCGGACGAATGGGGACAAGGTCGGTCAAGGTCGGTATAACGCGGACAAGGTCAGAGGAATTCGGTCGAGGTTCATAAGAACCCGGTTTGTATTCCCCCATCTACACAAGGGCGTAAGGGAACCCGGTAGCTCATTTCCCAAGAGCAAACAAGCTTTGCCGAGTAAGGAACCCGTCAGTTCTCAAGAAAGGGTTTGGACTTAGCAGTTCTAAAGGGAACATCCCATCCCGGGGTGAGGAACCCGGTTTCTCTATAAAGGGAAGGATGAGTTTCTAGAGATGACACGTGTATTGAAACCTGGTCGTTCTAGAAGAAGGAACACCAGCTCGACTGAGTAGAGGAACCCGGTGACTCCTTTCCCGAGAGGACACGAGCTCATCTGAGTTAGCAACCTGGTAGCTCTTTCTTTGGTGAGAACTTAGGCTTAGCGGCTCTAATATATCATCCGGGTAAGGAACCCGATACCTTCTAGTAAGGAAAGCGAGTCTTAACAACTCTTAAGGGACCTTGGGTAAGTGACCCGGTCTACAGGCGTCCGCCAACAAGGATTAAGCTACATCCTGCATGCGTGCATGCATGCTACATAACCCACTCAACTCGGTCTACCCATCCCGGTAGCCGACATCAAAACGCGAGGGTTCATGTCTACGTGTAACCCGGCCAACCCATCCCAGTACTCATCACCTTCACGAACACTTCCGTAAGTGTCTTAGAAACCTTTCAGTATCAAAATTCCTACTTCATACACATACACGGGAAGTTCTTAAAACATCTACTTCCCTTCAAGAACACCCAACATCAACACAAAATAACATTCAACATATCTAAGACATACCACATCCCGTTCCCAAAAGGCGTACCTTTTCTGGGAAAAGCATCACACACACACACACACACACCAGGGACATGCAGTTATCGTCACGACTGAACTCCCTGGGCCCCAGACCGTGGTACTTAAAGCTATTAAGAAACACAATAAACTCCCTTTACCTAAGCAGGAGTTCGTCCACGAGCTTCACGACGGTTTGTTCCTAACTTCTGCTCCGACCACGATAGTCTTCTTGGCGTCGGGATTTCGCAGTAGCTACGGTGGTTCTTGTAGGTTGAAGGTAAGAAGGAAGGGGTCGAGAATGAGAGGTTTTTGGATGATTTTTAGAGAGAAAGCAGAGGAAACGCAAAGGCAGAAGGAGGAAGAATAAGCTTGTTGCAGTGCCAGCCTACTGCTTATAAACATGGCTGACACAGCATGTCCTCTTAACGTGCTCAGCCAGCAACCACAGAACAGCACAGTTGACTCTCGCCAATACCCATCAAGCATGCAAACCAAGACAAAAGCACTCAAACAGCAAGTTATAAATAAACAATTAATCAATCCACATAACACATGTAATCAATCAACATAACATACATCAAACATCCAGATTAGCAACTTATAATCCGGGTCGTTACAATTTCAACCCTAGAAATCACTATCATCCACACTGACAATGAACCCTTCATCCATGTTGAACACTTTTTCGACATTTAGGAACTCAAAAAAGTGGGTCTAAAGCTCAACGAGATGATCCCTTCATCTTATCAATCTCATTATTAATCCGATAAATATAATATAATATGCAACTAAATAACATTGACACGTGACATTATATGATTCTCTTACACGTCAATCTTTAAAAAATATAGATTTTGATATGTTGGGACACATTTTAATATTAAATAATATTTTTAATGTATATACTGTATATTTTATTTAATATTCAATAATTTAACAAAAAAATTAAACTTATAATACTAATCAATGTAAAAAAAATTCAAATAAGTTTATAATATTTTCAAACAAAAATATTAATTTTAAATAAGTTTAATGTCTATTTATGTAAAATAAGTTTACATATTATTTAATTATAAATCATGATTTGAATTATTTTAAGATGATTATTTTAACGTTAGTAAATTTATCATGCATAATGAGTTGCATATATGAATATAGAGATATTATTAATGAGAGTAAAAAAGTATTAGTTTATAGTATTTTCAAACAAAAATATTAATTTTAATCCTTTACAAAATATATAATCTCATGAATTTCTTTTAAAATATTTAAGTTTTTAGAAATTATAATTGGGTCGGTGTATATATTTGTGTTTGTTCAAAAGATAAAGTGATAAAATTAGTATTAATTTATTGTTTCTTATATTTCTTATTTTTTTCATAAAACAGGTTCATATTATGAGAACAATATCTATTTTTTTGAGATAATTTTTTTTATCAAATATGTTTAAGTAAAATAATACTTATTATCATAACCTTAACAATATCATTATCTAATTAACCTAACATCCAAAATCAAACAAATCAACACAAATCACAATGGCCTGTACTACCAAAATGCATAGTAAAGATAATATATGCAAAATTTATGCTAAAAGTGTGCAAATTTGGTTAGATATTTGTAGGAAACGGTTAAAGTATTGTTGTTACATATACATCCTTATCCTCTAATATTTTAATTTTAATGTTATTTTTATATTCATTCAATAACTGCATTTCTAACACTTGATCATCCATCAATATCATATTATAATTTCTTAAAACTATAATAGACTATATGTAATAATACCCCACATTAGTTATAACTATTACATGTTCCATAAATATTGATATTTATTTCATTTTATATAGTATGAAAATCAAGTTATTGAAATAATAATTCTTAATAAAATTATTTTATTGAATAAAATTTTGTAAAAACAAATATCCTTTGTTATTTGACTATGTAACAAAATCATGGGTCATCTTTCAATGTTAATTAGTAATGTTTTTTATTTTTGGGAAACTGAAGGTTAAGCAAAGCAAGGAAGATAAGAATCTGATATATGTAAACTAAAGCCACAATAAAAAATAAAAGTATAAAAACAATTTCTTGCTTATATGATTTAATGGTTTTAGAGCTAATTTTTATGTTAAGAGATGTTATTGTAAGCACAACCAAATGAAACATATAATAGAATGGAAAATCAAGAACAAAGGAAAACATGTTGAGAGAGAAAACAATCTCTAATCCGAAAATAATGTAACAAACTATAAACTCATGTTTTCCTTTCAACCGTTAAAGAAAAACATAAACAAAAACTTACTTTTAGATATTAGATTATTTTGCCGAAGCCCGACAGTCTTCTTGCACCCAAACTTGTTTTGCAAAATGAAACCCGTAAAGCAATATAAAAGTAAACAATAATACTATTCGGTAAAATCATATTAAGCAATAGCCCATCCATGTTCTGCTAAGCAGAGAGACCTCTCCAGCAACGCCGAACTTAACTCTGCAATAGTCAAAATCAATCAAACATGAAAAGAGAGAGAATAAAAAATTCACAGTAAACATCACACTTATCTCCGTGTCCTTTTTGTCTCAGTTTTCTTTTAATTTTAACTGGACTCCTTTTGTTTTTAGAGTCAATCGGCCCACTTGTAAGTCCAAAATATATTCATCTCACTCTTTTCAATAAGTTTTACATAAATATATATATATATATATATATATATATAACAAAATTGGAAAAAACAACCACTTTTCAAAATACGGGCAATATAACCAAGTGGTTATGTTAGTGGTTACTGGTTTCCTTTTAATCCAAAAATATATATATTATATTTAAGAAAATCTAGAGCTTGTTATGGTCACTATTTTTTTAGGCACATGCAAAGTTGGCTTTGTGAGATATTGTTCATTCCATAATTTCTTTCATTCCTTGCTCCCGCTTTCCACCCTCACTGTCTTACCTTTCTTCTCAACGATACCAAAGGCGCATCTTATATATAATAATAAAAATATAAATTATACATAGTTTTAATTTTTTTTTCCCTAATATTATATATGTGTCAAGTATTAGATTTTACTGATTATTAATATCTATAAATTTGACTAATTATTTTTAATAGTCTCTATTTCTAACTATATATTGTTTAATGTAATAGTTTTGCTATTTTTAAATTATTTATTTTAATATATTTCATTTTTTCATAATTATACATTGAAAGTAACTAAATAAGCATACTGGACGGATGAAAATTATTTTATAGTAAATTATAATTATAATAACTCTGTACATTATTAACTATTAATTTTCATGTAATATATACTCTCTTTTTTAAAAGAAAAATAGATAAAATAAGTAAAGTATGCCGCGTACTTTTTGTGGTTTGTAACAGTAGTTGGCCACAGAGTTAAAGAGTAGAAAATTAAAAACTTGTAGTCACTGCAAGGGGCCTAGCACAATAAAAAAGAGAAAAAAAAATCCTTTCATTAATTGTAAGAGAATCTTCACACAATTCTTTCTGTTTGAGAGTACAAAATCATAAAAAGCTGCGTCACAGAAAATAACAACATAGACTCATCACCGAGAGGAAAAGAAAGACCTTAGCGAACTTTGGTGGACAAGACAATGTTGCAAAATAACCAATTTGTCCATAGTTTTGCCAAATGTCAATAATATAAGCGGTCCAATTCTGTAATTTTGGTAATATTGATAAATATGAAGGACAAAAAATAGGAGATTATGAAAATCATAACATACAATGAAAGAAAATCACTACACTTTTCTAGACAGTTGTTAAGTAAATAAGAGACTAATCACTATATCACCAGTGATTTAGAGTCTTTTCAAAAGGATAAATTAAAATAATATTGAGATTTTGTATTTTTATAACTGTTTAGTACAATATCCTACGTACACAGGTAATACCACTACCTACGTGTTAAAGAGATAACGTGTGAGATGGATGAAAGAAATAATATAATTAGTATTTAAGATTTAAAAGGAAAATATTAATTTGTTTATCAAAAAGGAGGTGCAATTATCAAGTTTTAATTTCAAAAATTGTCCCTTTGTATATAGGTAATACCATTACCTATGTATTAAAGAGATAACGTGTGAAAGAGATAAAAAAATGATATAATGAGTATTTTAAGATTTAAAAAGAAATATAAATTTGCTTATAAAAAAGGAAGGAAATTAGCATGTTTTAGGATCCATTGTTTAAGGTTTGATTTCAACATAAGTGTATTATCACAAGAAGAATAAATTATTATTGAACTCTACTTCTTTCTTTCTATTATTAATTTATTTGACAATTGTCTAGAATGTAGTGGTCTCCTTTCATTTTATGTTATGATTTCCACAATTTTCTCCTTTGGACCCTTCATATTTTTTAATGTTGTTGGTTCTCATCTCAATTGACTAAGCAAGTTTGCACAGGTGTGACAAAAGATAAAACCTTAAATTGATCAATTGTGTATGGCCTGATTTCAATAGAGATATATTATCACAAGAAGAAAAAATTATTATTGAACTTCACTTCTTTGTTTCTCTTATGTTTGCTGCACATCCATTTTGTCATTAATAAACTATACTAGATCTTTCAATTTTTTAAAATATATTTTCAATTTAGATGATATGCTGTTTTAACTACATTTTTAAGAGTTATGTGTATTCAAATATCTTCCTTATCATCTTCTCTCTTTTCTCAACTTTAAAACGTTCTTCTTCTCTGATGTTCTCTGTCTTCTCACCATTTTTCTCTCTTCTCTTACATTCTTCATTCACTCAATTTATTTTTTCTCTTTTCTAAAAATAAACCAGTGAAATATCTTTTTATTTCTCCGTTATCCATTCAACATCACAACTCTCGCTGAAGATGCCTTTGCCAGCCACTGTGACTACAACTTCTTCATAATTTTTTCATGATTTATAGTGATCTGTAGCACCAAAGATTAACAATTTTCTTAGTTTTTATTTTCTTGGTTGATTTTAGTTTGACCTAATTACTTTCTTTGGTTTTTCTCCTTCATCAAAATTTCTTTAATATTGTAAATATGGACTAAATTTGTTAAAAAGGTTTATTTTATAAGAATATATGAGAA
>QARZ01000540.1:19122-44378 GCA_013407115.1 Glycine latifolia
TACTTTCTTTGGTTTTTTCTCCTTCATCAAAATTTCTTTAATATTGTAAATATGGACTAAATTTGTTAAAAAGGTTTATTTTATAAGAATATATGAGAATTGGAGAATTTTTTAAACATGTACTTGATTTTGTTCTAGATTGATTTATTGGTTGCAAATTATGTGTTTGATCAAATGTCAAAATAATATTTTTGGATATGTTTCCTTATTTTTCATTTTACTTCTAAATTTATGACAATTTTGAGACGAATTTTCACATGGAAACTTTTCAGCTGATTCCGTCAGTTTGGTATTATCTTATAGAGTAGGAATTTTTCGCATACAATCTTTGGTTATTGTTGTTTATCTTTTGTTAATATTACTCCTATTTATAATCAATAGTTCAAATATATTTGTTTAAAAAGATTTGTAAATGGAAACTAATGTTTGTTGCAGAAATTTAGGTGAACAAGTAAATGATCAATGGAATGTTCAATTGTAAAATTTGATGACCTCTATAAAAGTGATCATTAACACAAACAGAAGTGAATAAAAGTAATCCAATTGATGATTAGGTAGAAGATGAAGGTTCAGAGTGGAGAAAATATACAAGACAAATGGAGAGAAATGAAGGTATTACTTGGGTAAATTTAAAGAGAAGACCTAAACAAGTGAAAAGTTTACTTGCAGAGCATTAATTTTGTATAAAATTTTCAGTTGTTTTCTTTAATTTAAGTTCATAACTGAAAGTTGCTTGCTACATATTATAATTCTTGCTTAGATTGAAAATTAGTATTTTTTGTTCCAAGTTAATTTTTTCATTTTTTCTGTCCATCTTATATCTTTATCTTATAGTGATTATATGAATTGAAATTCTGACAGGTTCTCAATCAACCATACATTAGTCATATTTCACTTAAATTATTTAATTTTTCAATCCTTTTGAAATTGTTGTAACCCGCCAGTTATATTTATAGACAATATGCTATTTCTAGGCTGAAATTTTGTAAGATATTAACAAAAATTATTAAGAAGTAATATATATATATATATATTGTTATTAAATAATCTTTCTTTATTGCACATACAAAATGAATGCTAACAGACGCAATCGAAGATAAAAGATACACACAAATAAGTGTTAGAATTTTCATTCATGTGTTTACTTATAATTATCATATCTTTATATTACACACAACAAACATAATTTCTTATTCATATTATAAATTCATCATTTTATTCATTTCTAAAATATTTATATGTTTACTTATTATAAACATAGTTTTCCAATTTGAAACAGAGCAAAACAAAGTTGTATTGTTCAGGGTCCATCGCCAAGGTAACAGGATGCCTTCGTGAAGGTAGTACTTACCAAAAGGGATGGGAGACGAACTATGACTCCTCTATAAAGGGCACTTTACATGGAAGATGATGAGAAAGTAGGTGATTAAAAGATGATAATGTACAACCTCATATGCTAGAAGGCCAAGATTTGGGCCAACATTCTAAATAAAAGTGTTCTCCACAAAGCATACTCAAAAATAACTTTATCAGATCTTCACAAGTTTGTTCTTTTTCACTTGATGGAGAATCTTCCCTTTGGCATGCCGTTCACCATCTACATGAAAATCTTGAGAAATCTGAAAGGCTTGGGTGGTCTGGATGACATCTATTACGCTGCTCTCATCAACAAGATGTTATGGGATCAAGGCCTATATCATGTCTTTAACAAGATGGATGATGATTATAAGCACACCTTAATAGACAAGGGTTCAATCGTTTCTAAACAACAAAAATTTAGCAAAACTAACCTAAAAGCTATGAAGGTTGCTTTAGAACAAAGCCAAAAAATGCTCTTCAGGTGAATTGGGCGCCATAAAAGAGAGGAAACAGAAGAGGCTAGCCAAAGCCATTGCTGATAAAGATCAAGGTCTGAACAGCTTTGGTATCTCTAAAAATATACATAAGATAATGTTGAGCACATCGACATCATTCAAGTGTTACGTCCAATTAAGAAGTTTCACTTTGATGATGCTTAGGTCTGCTCTAAAAAGGACATCAACAACGACCCATTCATTCGATGCCTACTCCAACTTCCTACCATTCAATATGAGAGGACTTATATGAAAAAAGTATGAACAACACACAAGAACCAAGAGGGTGGGTGAATTAGTTGATCTTGACCAATTAAAAATTCTTAAACAATCAGAGTTAAAAAGATCGTATCACAAAACAATCCAATAAAGCTTTGATTGAGTATTTTTAGTTTAATATGTTTCTATTCTTCTTAGCTTATTTGACTTCACTTGGACTTTTATTTTCCCATTCTAATTCAGTTTTTATCTTAGGCAAACAAGTGGGCTTAATTGATTGTTGCTTATTTTCAGAGTTTTTGCTTACTTGACCTATCTTCCTTGTGCAGGATCTAGAGAGCTTTACAAAACTCCAAATGGCGCATATGAGTAGCCCTTGGAAAGATGAGGAAAATATCTACAATTTTGTCGAAGATAAGACAAGGTCAATTCTGTCATTTTGAGGGTCATTTTAGGCTTAGAAGTCAGAACCAATGCACTTGAATTTTGGGCTGCAAAATTAGTGTAATTAGTAATTAGTTAGATTAGTTGGGCTTAATTATGGTCCATCCTTTCCTACTGACTCAGTCACTATATTTTAGTGATTTTAGTTATTTGGATAAAGACACCTCATTTTAGCAAAAACATATTTTAGTGACTTTTAGAAGTTTTTAGAATTAAAACTCTTTTTCTTATTTTCTCTCAACTGGTCTTCATTATTCTTCATTTTCATTTTTGTTCCTCCATTTTCTTGCACTAATTTCCTAGGGCTTTCATTGATGATGATCATGGAAGGATAAACAATCAATCAATCCAAGGATCCAGCCCAAGCAAGGAGATTTGAGTTCTGGTTTGGTATTTCAAATTCTGTGTGAATGTTCACTTTCTTCTTCAATCCTCTATTCAATTTCCATGATTTTGTATGTGTTTAGGATTGAAAACAGATTAGGTTATGGATTCATTTCCTAATTTCAAATTTTAATCACAGATTATTTGGATGATATTTCTATTAGGTTTGTGGTTTCGATTATTTTAGGGGTTAATTCGATTAAACTGCTTCTAATGAAATTGAATGAACTTTCATAACAAGATCATTATCTGAGAACTATGATAATTCACATTGCTTGGTTTGGTGAATTGGATTGATGCTTTTTAATCTGTTTTAGAATACTTATTATCAATTCTGTTAGTTTCTATTTTGCTGCGTTTTTTACAATTTTTATTCAACACATGCAAACTGTTCGCTAAAAATCTCCCCTATTATTTCCTTGTGAATTCAAGTTGGAACCATATTGATTGTGTCTCTGAGTCGACCTAGGTTAATCCTATGCTACAGAATTAGCGTAGTTTAATTGTTTTGAAGTGATACGACATCGGTTATCAAGCTTTCAACCAATCAAACATCAATCGTCAAAGAATGCAATCAAAACTTTTTCTGTTGATTGTGAAATGATGCACCAACGAATGACAAGTTATAACCACAAAAAAGATAAAGATGAAGTATATTGGTTCACTCATCAACCTAGAGAAGCTACATCCAGTTCATCTAACCAACAAGTTAGAGTTCCACTAATAACAATCTGTTTCTTACAAGCTCTTACAACCACTCTCAATCACACCTAGATCAAGAATGAGACATCTAACTCACATAGATTCTTTGTGATCAAGACATAAAGAAAACCCTTCTCTACTCTTACCTCTAGAAACACCTATTCTAGAAAAGCCTTAAGAAAAACTATTGTTATAGTTACAAAAAAAAATTCAAAAAGAATTTACAAACAGATTAATTCACTAATGTAATTGATTAATTACTCATTTAATCGATTAAATTGTTCTTGAACTTTCTGGAAAAGATTTATGAGCAATGTATTATATTATTTCGCAATGTAATCAATTATCACAGGAAGTCTTTGTGTAACACCCCCATATTTCCTTGCATCTATGTAGTTTCTTAGAAATATGCATTCTTAGATGCCCTTGGATATTTTTGGAAATGACCAAAATGTCCTTAAACAATTTCATAAATGACAAGTAGGTCCCTAGGACAAATGACTAAAATGCCCTGAACATTTGCCCAAATGACCAACATATCCTTATAACTCTGATAAGGTCATATAAGCCTAATAGAGTCCTGAAGGCCTGGAAAAAAAAAATATAGAGCAAGTTGAGATGAGAGATTATGGATGTTATTTGCAAAGAAAAATCATAAGATAGAATTATTAGAAATTTTGAAAGATAGCTCAAGAAAAATTGAATTTAAAATAATCTAAGTTTGGATAAAATACATAAGAAGGACTGATACAATCTGAGAAAATTCCTCTTCATTATGATAGAATGAGATTGATTAATAAGAGGCTTAAATCTTTTACTAATTAAAAACAAGAATGAACCAATAGGAAATTAGAAAAATCATTAAAAGAAAACATTCCAAAAATTGTTACTAAAACTTAAGATAATTTCTAACTAAATCTAGAAAAGTTTGGTTTTGAGAAAACAATTGAAATTAGACTTCTATAAATATTAGAAACACTTGAAACCAATATAAGAAAAATGCTAAGTAAAAATAAAACATTAAAAACCCAAAAACAAAGCCATTCCACGGTTTTAGTTAGCAAAATTGAAACATATGGCTTTAAAAATCTAGCATAACCGTGCACTTTGGAGAAAGAGGAGGAAAATTGTAGAATTTTGTAGAAAAAGGCCACTTGGACAGCTTATAAGCTAGGACAAATCTTATTGGACCAACAAAAAAGGTTAATACATGATGAGCTTGGAGATATTTTGATTAAACAAAGGAAAATGACATGTATAAAAGCTTGGTGGGACCAAAAGGAGGGCTGGTTTTTTTTTTGCACGTTCACCACTCCATTCAGCCTTCCCTTTCACTTGCCTTCACACTTAAAAAAACAAAGCAAAATAAGACAGCCCCTCCTTTGGAATTTCACGTGAGAATACTAGGAAAAGGTTGGGACCATTTGCTGAATTTTAAAGACCAAGAAAAGCCAAGGTAAGTGAAGTTATTTAATAGACATGGATTAGATAGTTAATAGGATGATTCAACTTCTTTTTCCTTGAATATGAATGATGCTTTTCTTCATTTAGATAAGGAATATAATTTGGAACATCAAATTGCTTGCACAAGTGCCACCATGAAACAAGATAACACTTAAGTTGTAAGTTAACAAGTAACTTTAATTAACTAAGTTATAATTTAACTTAACTTAAAAACTAACTAATTTAGAAGAATAAGAAAGGAAGTAAGTGAATTTTAAACCTTGCTATATGCTGTAAATAAATTGTAGTTGATTGCTGTTTTTTTTAATTATAGCTGTCTTCATTTGATTGCTGTATTTAATTGTAAGCTGTATTTATTTGATTGCTGTATACCTATTTAAGTACATCTGTATGTTGTTAATTAATCTGTCTAGAGTACTAAAAACTTTATTTGAATAATGTTTGATTTATTTGATGGCTGGAACAACTAATAGTTTGCTGTATTTTAATGAATAAGTTGCTGTCTGTACAAAATGCTGTCTGTATAAGTTGCTGTCTGTATAAATTGCTGTCTGTATGACATCCATTGTTGTAGGTTGTATGTTGATATATTTGGCTAGTGCTGTTATTTTATTAGGTTGTTGTATATCAATATTTTTACGTTGCTGTTTGGGAATTTAACAATTAATGTTGGGTTATAGAGAAGATTCTATGCTTCTTTTAGTTAAAGAATAAAGTCATGAATATATAATTAAAGATTCATGATGAAGAATTGTGGCACTTATACTGTTGATATTATTGGGTGAGAAAAAATTTCTATAAGTGCCGAGTGGTGAGAATTTGAGAAATAATGTAATGGTAAAGAGAAATTGAAAATAAATTGAAACCATTACATGCATCATTACATTTGATTATACCCCTCAGAGTGGAGGGAGGTTTCACTAGAGTGGGTGAAACTTTGGTACCTTATTACCCCTCAGAGTGGAGGGAGGTTCCACTAGAGTGGGTGGAACTATTTGATTATACCCCTCAGAGTGGAGGGAGGTTTCACTAGAGTGGGTGAAACTATTTGAATTATGGTACCTTGTGGTGATTAGCTGAGATCTCAGTCATGCATCATTTAATAAAGAGAGCATGCATTACTCATCATATATCTGTCTACAAGAATTATTTATGTTTCTGAAGAATTATTTAGGGTTCTGCATATTTGTTATACCTATTTCATTTTCTCCCAATTATCTAATCATGTTTATTAAATACTTACCCTGTTTGTGTCTGTGGTTGACACCTGTGATGACCCCAATCTATTTGGGCGAGCAGAGGAACAGTGAAATGCTTAGTTATGGAGGAGCTTGATGAATTATGTGATGTGTTTTGGCTTGTTATCTGGATGATATCACTTGCTGTTGCTACTTGTGGGAGTTATGTACTATGTTGGTTGACTAGTACTATATTTTGATAGTCTGTATTATATTTTGGATGACTGTATCATGGACTATTATAATTCCCTATGAGAGAATATCTCTGACTATGAATCCTGTTGAAATTATTTTACCATAAACAAACCGACTAGAATAGTATGTTATATAATCAAATTCCGTAGAAAAAGAATTTTTCGTAACATAATAGCGTAAACGATTAAATACGAACAACGTAATTATTAAGAATAGTTAAATAAACGGAGTCGTTATACTTTGTTTCAAAATGTGTCAAGTAATCAATTACCACCATATCGTAATCAATTATCACAGGAAGTCTATTCGGTGATTTTGTGTAGTGTAATCAATTACCATACTCTTGTATTCGATTAAAGTGTTCTTTAAAACTCAATATATAGATTACCACTTATTGGTAATCGATTAAACCAGTGAGAATTTTTTTTTCCAAAACTTAAAAATGGAATCCATGGCTTTTTATGAAATCATGAACTTTATGTTTCAGAAAAACTTCATCACAAAACTTTTGCTTCTATGAAAACATGAATGGAAAAATACCAATGAGCTTTATGCACTGGATCATAGGAAGTCTATTCTTAGACATACACAAATTACGACTACCAATCAATTGAATTGGCATGTAAAAAGCCTAAACACTTTACTGCCTAAGAGACTCAGCTTCTTGATCCTCTTGAGCTCTCCCTAACTCTAACAATCTCCCCATTTTAGGCTTCGATCATGCCAAACTTCAATTGAACATCTTGATCCTTAGTGTTCTTTTTAGGAGAGAGTTTCCAGGAGCTTTTACTTGAAACCTGAAAAAGAATCAGCTTCTAGCCAAGACTAAGTGTCGGATATTCTTTGTATAAACTCTATATATCATAAACATATTTATTGCTCCCCCTTTCTTATGTAATTTCATATCATGTCAGATTAAGAGCAATGTTTATGTTTAGTTTAATCAGAGCAAAAGTTTATTATTTTTCTCCCCTTATTTTCTTTTACACTCTCAGCACCCTACATCCGTACCTCAACCTCTTGAAACTCTACCACCAACCTTAGGCCCAACACCACCACCTCTTTCATCTTCACCTCCACCTTCTCATCCTACACCACCTACTCAGGAATGACAATCATGTTCCTCATTGCTACTATCTTCAAGCCCAATTTTTGCTTATGACAAAAGGGGGGAAAGAATGATTTTTTTTTGTAAGGAGCTATCTTTATTAAATAAAAGTGATTTTGGAGTATATCATGTGTCTTTTGTTTAGTTATTTATTTGTCTATATTTATTTTAGTTATTATTATGCTTCCACACATGTCATATATATTCTATCTATCATATTTTTGCCATGATTGAACTCAGGGGGGAGTTTAAATGCATTACATTCATTCATCTTACTATCTTAAAACTCTGATACACATCAAAATTTATATTGTTTGTCATTATCAAAAAGGGGGAGATTGTTAGGTTTGGACGACTATTCTTCTCATCTATTTTGTTTAATGAATAACAATAAGTAAAATTAGTGATGTTCTAATGAGTTTTTGCAAGTGGACAAGTTCAAATATTAAAGGACTTAACAATACTTTGTATCATCTAGCTGCGCTAAAATCAAAAGACATCCACTCTCTATGACAATTAGTGTTATACTCAGTGTTTTTTTTGGTTTTTCCACGTGTCCAGCGAGTAAGCAACTCACACACCTTCTAGAATGATCGGCATTGGGTAAAAAGTCTGTGATAACCAAAAAAGGGAAGTACATGTATTATATCCTATACAAATTCATTTTGCCTCTCTCTATTTTGAATTTCTAACATTTGAATTTAAGGAAAAGACAAAATAGAAAAAAAAATAGAAGGTACTCACAAAATATTCTCTAAAGGTTGTTTTCGCTAAGGACAAAGAACACATGGTGTTGTCTGTACTATCGTGCAATTTCTTGTAAATCAGAGCACACCACGTAGCCTTATCTTCCACTATGAGACAACAAAATTTTCAAGGAATCAATGTTGATCCCGTAACGGATCCCTCACTGAAGTCTATAAAATGTAGTCTCTACCCAAAAAGCAAGTGTGAGAAAAACTGAAGAAAAAGCAAAAACTTATCTAAATCGAAACTCTACTGAAATTACTGGATGACTAATACAAAGTTTTCATTTGTTTATTCTTTGCTAAGCAAAGTCATTTTGTAATTGAGCTTTATTATTTATATACTCTTTGAGTGTTGTGGAATACTTGTCTTCATACAAGCTACTATTTATAAAAAGCTAGGAGGAGTGGCTTAGTGTTAAACAATAATTGGGTTTCTTAGATTTATGGGGAGTCTAAGAAAGTGCCATAAGTGATATTAAGAATAATTGTAAAGCCAGGAGTGACAGGTTAAAATAGTAATTTTGTAATCAAGTTTTGATTAGTATAACCCTTTTACTGTTGAGTAAAAGAGAACTGGACGTAGCTTAGGTTGAGTGAACCTGTATAAACCAAGTGATTTTACTTCTCTCCTTTATTGTTTATCAAGTGTTCTATTAACACTCTCTATCACTTCTTTAATACCAAGTGTTTCTTTGAAAAACTATTTTAAAAAAGCTCTCTATTATTAAGTCTCTGGACAATCAAACTTGTCTTTATTAAAATCTATTTTTCTCTTCAATGGATAACCTATCTTTCTTCTACATTTAAATTAATACACTATTCAACCTCCCTTCTAGCATGATTGTCGTTATTTCACCTTCCTCTTCCTTTTTTTTCAGCATTGTCACCAACGGTGACTATTGACTACCAAAACAACAAGAAGAAAATAGTTGAAAACAAGGGGAGGGGAAAACAAATATGTTCGACAATATTTGTGCAATTTATTGGTTTTTTTACTAAAGATTACTTCACAAAAAATAATTTTTCTTCTTCAAAAACACTATCGGATAACTGCAAAAAAGTTACTTTAACAAAATGACTGGACTAATAGTATCCAAGGAATAACAGTGCAAGTATTGGAACTACTTAAATTAAAAAGTCTAATCATATTAAATGTATGATTAATTCAAAGGAATAGGGTTGCTCGGCGTAGAATGATAAGAACAAAAAAAATTAGTCTTTGCCAATTTGTAATATAAGCATTGATGATGTACTGGTTGAAGGATGGAGATTTGAGTATATGCATGTCCCGTGTTCAAGTTTTGATAACTATTTTCGATATATGTATAAAGAATAAATAACACTAACCACCATTTTTCCTTCCACCTAAAACCATAATGCATCTCGCTCTGTAGAATATCATCATCGCAACAGCCACGACTTACCCACCCGAGATTGCGCTCACACAATGCGATAGAAGTGGCAAGTGATTGTGAGGCACGAAGGAATAGAACCAGATCTTTTCTTTTATTAGATCTAGTTTTTTAGCAGAGACATCATGATGCCAATGATTGCTCTCCCGCCTAGGACGCCTGGCAACAAATAAAAAAGAAGCTGAATCTGCAGGGCGGAAAATAGGAATCAATGTTTTGGAGAGAACCTGATGGAGGTACATTGCAAGCTAAAGGTCTTGAAGGTGAATTTGAAACACTTCCTTTGGTGAGCTTTAAAGGACCCATGATAAGAGCTAGAACCCAAGCCCTACAAGACCACATCCAAACCAATTTGGAAAAGCATGAAGAAGCACACCAACTCAAGAATAATAAGTGCTGGATTTTGTATTCTAAAGTTGAATTTAATTTCATACATTCTAGCACTTGTTAGAAGAAAAACTAGTGACAAATAAAAAGGCTTTTAGTGCAATTGTGTAAAGAGGTGTGGGTGCACTTGTGTGTAAATTGTGTAGCACCTTTGTAAGCTTGTTGGTTACACCTTAAGTGTAAAGACCGGCCTCGTCGCTACTATATCACTAACTTTAATCGTGCAAATTCAGATTTTAATAAAAAAAAACTCCAATAATTTGATTATGAAAATGAGAGTAAATTTTTCGCGATAATACAATTAGCATACCCACGATGCAATTGTGTAATTGAATATATATACATACGCATATATTAAACCGGTACATATCAATCTTAATTTAGTTTTAACTACAAGCACTTATCCCCAGAATTTACATGTCCAACGTAAAGAATCAAGGGACTAACTAAGGAAGAGTTCATTAAAAAAACACAATTCTTTCCAAAAATAATTCCAACGTCATCACATCAGCTTGGCGGCTCCAACCAAAAAGAATCTCCCTCCAAAGTCACCTAATGCTGCTCATCTACTCACACGAACGAAAGTTCACGATCATCACAGATACCAACCACACATTACAGCAAATGCAAGGGTGAGTTTATTATACATATACAGCAAGCATCATACGATAATCCATCAATTCAATACACTCAACAAACCAGTCATCCACTATATTTCAATAATCAAAACAATCATGCTTAGAATGATACATGCACCTGACTCATCTCTCAGAATGCAATGTGGTACCATCCTCATGGAAATAGTCTCTCTAGGAAAATGATGCAGTAGCTCATCGAGGTCACCCTGTCGTGCACAGGTCGCTCCCCCATGGTGATCAGCCCTGAGTCTCAAGGGAGTTCCAAACAAAGTGATATGCCCCCTAGTACCCCCGGTACTTACTGCCACCATTCTACTTCCATCCATGCAATTATGAAGTATGAAACATGGACACCATCGATGCATGACCTGGCTAGGAACAAATCATTCCCCGCAAGGATAATCAGTCATGCACCCCCTATGTACATACATAGCACACCAATGAGGGCTCACCGATACACTGATCGTGGCTAGGAACAAATCCTTCCCCACAAAGATAACCAACTGATCATTGCACCCCACGTGTACATACACAACATACAACCACGAGCACCATCAATGCATGACCTGGCTAGGAACAAATCCTTCCCAGCAAGGATAACCAGTCATGCACCCCCTATGAGTATCCATGTATATCCACATCACACAATGACATTGTTCACATCAACATTATCTCTCATCAATGTCATTATCAAAATCATGTCATCTCAACATCATCATCATAAAACATCAATATCATCTCATTTCAACATTATCAACAACATCAACATTGTCTCATTCAACATCTTCAACCACATCAACATTATCTCATTTCAACATCATCAACCACATCAACATTATCTCATTTCAACATCGTCAACATCAATGACATCTCAATCTCAATACCATCAACGACATCACAAGAAATCGCATTTCACATCTATACATAATACATATGCATGATATTCACATTCCCTAGGTCTTTAGACAACCCAAATTTCATATATTCACAATTCATCATACCACAAGACTAATATTTATAGGAAAATTCTAAATTAAAGAGGAGGACTACAATATATAAAATACACTTTTACGCCTATTTAAAAATTTAATAAAGAATTAAATAGAAGAACGCATTATAAAATTTTGGGCAGAGTCTCCTCTATAATTAAGACTTTTCCCAAAAATCCAATCATTACAACAACAATATCATTCACAGTTTTATCCATCAACAAGCCAATTCATCGCATCCCATTAGTTAAAAACACAGTTTTTCTTGAAAACGAGCACACATAGGAACAAACACACATCAATCATAAATACATCGCATCCCATTAGTTAAAAGCGTAGTTTTTCTTGAAAAATCAGCACACAACAGGGACAGACAGTTATCCTCATTGTTGGACTCCCTGGCCCCTAACTATGGTGTCAAAACTATAGCGAAGGAATAAACTCTCATTACCTAACTAGGAGTTCTCCTATTAAAACCTCGCAGTGTTGTTTTGAGATCCTTCAATACGCATGTTTTCGTCCAAACGCAGAGCTCTACATACCAAATTGAAGATAATTTAGTATAGATTTCCAAGGCAAGGTCACTATTAACATTTGGGGTCAAATACCCTCTCAAATTAAAAAGGGGCTAAAAGGGTGTTTTGGAAGTCCACATCAAAAGACATCATTTTGAAATTTCGAACACACCAATGTGATCGGGACTCAACAAAGATCACAGAAATGACATCCATTTCATAAAAAGAAGACTTTTACAACATCTCATTTTCAAAGGGTTTTCAAAGGAAGTGGTAAAACTCCCACAATGGTACCCAAAACGCAAGAGACACTAAGAGAAGCTTAAACTAGTTAGGAGAAGACAAAGAAAACCAAGGTTACCTCAAAGAAACCAAGAAATAAGGATTGGAGGCTCCGTTCTCTACTGAATCCTCAAGTTGAGTTTTGAAGATTCTGCTCCGATTAAAGTGTTTCTCTTTGTGAGGTGGTCCAATGGCAAGCGACGGTGGCTCGTGGTGGTCACCGATGGTTGTGGGTGGTGGAGGAGGATGATGGGAGGTTGGGGGAAGGTGTGGGGAAGAAGAATTCCTCCATTTTCATGATTTTCGCTACTGGTACGTACTTATAACCGACTTGACTCGTCCAGGCGAGCCCAAATGCTTGCCAAAATTCGCCTGGGCGACCTGACCCAATTTTAAAATTTCTATTTCTTTGAAAAATTAATTTCTCACGCTTCAAATGTTATTTGCCAATCCCAACGGTCACAAGTTACATATGTGGGTTAGCAGTCTACCTTTAAAATTGGAAGGCGGTCTAATAGTTAACCAATCTACAATGGTGATTTTACTAAAATAGGTTTTGGGTCAAACTCGAAATCACTCAATTTTCAACACAGCTCAAACAAAATTTGCACAACTTAACATACATACCAAGCAATTGCACCAAGGTAAAATGCACAACAAATCAACCAATCTAAATTAATCAAATAATCAAACAATCACAACAAATACATCAAACATCTATTTTCAGTTATTGAAATTTCAGGGAGTTACATTAAGGCTTAAAATACTGCACCTTAGGCAAGGTTTGGGTCAGCCAAGAGTCACTTAAGGAAGCTTGCACCTCAAGCTCCATTTAGCTAGCATTTGGCTTCTTTAGTTTGCATTATAAGCTTCATTTCAATTGTAATTTCATGTGCATTTAGTTAGTGAATTTTGTGGCTTTATAAGCTACCCCAAAACTGAATGTAAAGATCTTTTGATCATTGAATGCAAATCTGAAATTTGTGAGAGAGTTTTCTCTTTGTTCTTGGGCAAGAATCTCTTGTTTCTTATCAATGGCTTCATGCTATTGTGGCGATTCGTCCTAGGCTTATTGGAAAGCATTTCCGTAGTGTCATCCATCTTCATCCCTAACCTTTCATCCATCTTCCATTGGTGCTACTAAAGAAAGCTTCCAGCCCAAGGTTTTTGTTGCGCAATCGACAAGTGTACTGTTTGTTTCAAGTAATAAAGTGAGTAAGTAAAGTATCGTCTCCACAGGGATTGAATGCAATTTTATTGCAGCTTATTATCTTAGAAATTGGAAAAACAAATAATAAATTGGAAGAGGATATGGTTGTATTTTAGGAATTATGCAAAGTAGGGAAATAACAGAAAATTAATGAAAAGTCAAAACGAATTTAAATTGATTATTACGCAGTGATGAGAAATAATTGTGGCCAGAGCACATTCTCCTTTGTTCCCTACCTCCTTTACTTGGATTGGTTATTAAATTCAATTACTTCTAATTGCTCAGAGACTGTATTTTATATAATTAGTTAAATCCTAATCCCTTAGTAATTTAACCCTTTAACCCAGTCAGAAATTCTAATTCCTTAGTAATTCCCTATCAAGCTAAGCATTAAGAGAATACATCATAATTCTGCAATCATACATCCCTATCCCTAGGCAATGTAAAAACTGTTATTTTACTGGTTTCAGAAATTAGTGTTCCAATATCCATATTGTAAACTCTAACCCTCAGAACTTTACTAGAATGGCCAAAACTAATAAAGAATAATCCAATGAAGAACAAAGTAGAATAAAACAATTATCAGAATTTCATATTAATACCAATCAAGTTACAGAGGAGTTCACATTGGTTCTGGCCCTAACCACAATAAGAGAGTTTAGCCAGACTTAATCATGTCTAACCTCAAGAAATACAAAGACAGTAGAAACATTACAAAGTTCTCAATCTTCCTTTTATCTCTGGCTTTGATCTTCTCTCTAACTTCTCCCTGCGTTTCTGCGTGTGTATCCCTCTGTCAAAAGTCCTCTTTCTGTGCCAATGAAGTGTCTCTTTATCTCCCATACGTCCATAGATTTAATTAAGGTAACAAGCCCTTCTATTTCCAGTTAATTCAGTGCCAAATCTTTTAAATCAGGTAACAGCGTAACTGTGGCGTGACTCGCACGGCTTCCCATGTTGATCGTGTGGGATATTCGAACTAATTAGGCTGCCCAGGAAGTCTAGCGCTACTAGCGTGGGTACCCACGCTGATAGCGTGGCTTGTTCGAGCTGAAGAGTTGGCTTTAGCATCTGGCGCGAGTAGCATGGTAACTGGCGTGGATGGTGCGGGCTCTTCGAACTGAATGTTTGATCTTGATAACCTGGCGCTACTCGCGTGGTTCTTGGCACTACTAGTGCGGGCTGTTCGAAAGCATAAGTTGCTTCTTTTGGCTTCTTTTCCTCTCTTGTTAGTTCCTAATTAACAAAAATTAATATTAAATGAGATAATAACCAAATAAATGAATAACTTAACTAATTCTATCTTATATTATTAATTATTGAATGAATACTTGCTCAATTAAACCTAAAAAACTATCATATGCTAGCAGCATATCAGTTTCCATGTGAAAAGTATTAAATGCTTGTGTTCTTGAAGTTGCTTGAAGATTGGGTTTCATGGCAAGGTAGATTTGGGAAAATTCTTGTCTAATGGGTTTAGATATACATCAAGTGGTATCTAGAGCCTAATCCTTGTGGAATTCTTCTTCAAGTTCAGTTCTTAAAAGTTCTTCAAAGGTAAAAAATTTTGCAACTTTTGAAAATCTGAAAAATCCATTTCAATTCCTTGTTTCTTGTTGTTTTCATTTGATTCTTGGTGGTGTGGGCTTGTTGTGTGTTCCGCCAAAATACCTTATTGTTTTCTTCAAGTTTTCGTGTGGTTACATGATCTTATTGTTCTTCATGTTCTTCATTAGTTCTTGATAAATTTCTAGTTTTGATTCTTGTAATCTAGTGCTAGTAGTTGTTTTTGTGTTGTATACACACTTGTTTTGATTCTAACCACTTTAAGTATGTGAGTATGTGAGCCATGTTTCCTTAAGACCTTTCAATATGTTCTTTAAGACCTTTTCTCCCCCCTTTTGGCTTATCGAAGACAAAAATTAATACTGATGAGCACAAGATAAGCAAGAACAGGACAAATATTGGCATTAATCAAGAGGGCAATACAAAAGGAACATAACAAAAACATATCAAAAGAAACATTAAGAAAGCAGAAACACCATAAGTAAACAATTACATCATGCTAAACTAGAGAAGGCCAAAATCTTTGAGAGCCATCCTAGTCTCTAAACTTTCTAGCCTATAGGAAATTTCTTCCAATAATGTATTTGTTTCAGCCCTATGCTCATGATGCAGAGCCAGCACGACATCCATCTTCTGAATCACTAATGATTTAAATGGTGTCCATTGTTGTTGTGTAGGACCAACTCCAGCATCCTCTTCCTCTTTAGCTTCTTCACCTTCATCAACTTCCTCTTGTGGAGCTTGTTCTCTAGCCATTAGCCACCCACTGGGTGTCTTGATCAATCCAAGCTTTTTGAGGTGCTTTTTTTTTATGAGGTTAGTGATGTTTGTGGTGTTGTCTACAATCTCATTTGAGACATCAATCTTAAAGTAATCTATGAATCTAGATATTAACACAACATATGGAAAATGATAGTTGATTAATCTTGAAGCTTTCAACATAGTTTCAACAAAATCAAGAACCCAATTAATCTGAGTTGAGGTCTTCATGCCATATACCAATTGTAAATCATCATTAGTGATTTGGGCATGGTTTGTGGACCTAGGGGTAAGGATGTAGGTTATAATGTAATTCAGCAACCTATCTTCCCCAGTCATGTTTCTCACACCTAGTCTTGTCTTCAATCTAACTTGGGGATCCAACAACATACCTCTATATGTGTCAATCTTATTGTATCCCCCAATTTCTTCATCAAATCTCCTCACTCCAGTAAAGGAGATCCCATCCATAACAAACCATACTTCTTCATTTATCACCATGGGAACTCGATTCACTTGGGAACGAAGAACCCCATCCATGCTGGCTTTGGCACAAGTGTAGAACACTTTTACCAATTAAGGGTAAAAGGTACCCTTTAATTCAAGGAATTTCTTCAATCCTTGAGCCTGTAACATAGCAAGGAATTGAAATCTCTCATTGATAAACCAGTCAAGCTCAAGATACTTGGGAGGCATGACTAGCTTCGTGGCATTGAACTACATGTAGTTCATCCTCTCAGTCTCATTTGTGAACCAGGTAGAAAGCCTGTTCACAACAGCATTAGAGGATTCTCCAGCCTTCCTCTTGCTGGTTTTGGTTCTTTTTGAGGTAGACATGGTATTTGAGGGTTGAAAAATGAATTAACAGAGAGTAGAATTATAAGAAAGAGGCAGAGCACATAAAGTTTTCTCAGTTTTGTAGAGAAGAAAAAGATTGGTTCAGGTGTGAATTGATTCTCTTTGAAAAGTTGTATTAATAGAGTTTTGTAGGTTAAATTTTGAATTTTAAACCTTGTAACAACTATCTTCGCCTTTCAAGAGGTTTAAATGTCACTTACACAAATTCGAATTTGAATTTAAGATAAGATTTGTTAGTTAAGATTTTTAAAAACTGTGCGATTTTGTAGAAATTCCATAGATAATTGATTACTCCATAGATAATCGATTACTTAAGCATGGTAATCGATTACTCCAGTGAAAATTTTTAGGTAATCGATTAATTTGATATCCTAATCGATTACTCTAGATGTTTCTATTTCTGGAAGACATTCATACAACTGGTAATAGATTAAATTCATTATGTAATCATTACTCCAGGTAAGTGCTTATTTTGAAATGCACTGAAAATACACTGTAATCGATTAATCCGTAGTGTAATCGATTACTCCAGAAATTTTTTTATTTTGGAAATGCATTTTAAGTGGCAGGTAATCGATTACTCCAGTGAACTTTTATCTTTAAAATCCTTTTAAACAACACATAATCGATTAATTTGAGAAGTAATTGATTAAACCAGATGATTATGCAGTATGATAGTGTTTCTTTAGCAGAATTCGAATTTCATTCACTTGTTATGCATGGTCAATTTAGATTGCATATCATGTAGCCAAACAGATCAAAGGCATGCTATCATATATTAGACTCATCAAGAATTCCTAGCATGTTCCTAAGATCACAGAATCTATCTCTAGATAAGGGTTATGTAAAAATATCAGCCAATTGATTATTAGTATCAATGAACTCAATTTTGATGTTACCCTTGTAGATGTGATCCCTGAGAAAATGATGTATGATCTTAATGTGTTTTGTCCTTGAGTGCATGACTGAATTCTTTGATAGGTTTATTGTACTTGTGTTGTCACACAGTAAGGGAATTCCATTCATGTCCTCACCAAAATCTTGGAGTTGTTGCTTAAGCCACAAACTTTGAGCACAACAACTTCCAGCAGCTATGTACTCTACTTTTGTTGTTGAGAGAGCAACACATGACTGCTTCTTGCAATGCCATGATATTAATGAGCTTCCCAACAAGTGGCATGTTCCATTGGTGTTTTTCCTATCAAGTTTGCATCCTACAAAATCAGAATCTGAATAGCCAATTAAATTCAGTGATGCACCTTTTGGATACCAAAGACCAACATTTGGAGTTAATTTGAGGTATTTAATGACTCTCTTGACAGCAGTGAGATGTGACTCCTTAGGATTACCTTGATATCTAGCACACAAGCATACACTTAGCATTATATCAAGTCTACTTGCTGTCAAGTATAGTAGAGATCCTACCATTCCTCTATACTTTGATTCATCAACTTTTTTTTCCATTTTCATCTGAATCAAGATAAGTTGAGGTTGCCATTGGAGTAGTAGCATCTTTGCTTTTATCCATGTCAAATTTCTTGATCACTTCAAGGCAATATTTGATTTGGCTGAGAAATCTTCCATCCTTCATTTGCTTCACTTGAAGTTCAAGAAAGAATGTCAATTCTCTCATCATAGACATTTCAAACTCATTCTGCATAGAGATAGAAAATTCTTTGCACAAACACTACTAAAAAAATTGCTTTTAACATCGCTACGTTAACATCGGTTTTCTAAAAAACCGATGTTAACGAAAAATCGGTGGCAAATTCGTAATTAAAAGGAGCAATTTAACATCGGTTTTCTTAAAAACACTTAAAAACCGATGTTAACTAGTCCCTATTAACATCAGTTTTCAAGTTTTTTAAGAAAACCAATGTTAAGGTGGACTAGTTAACATCGGTTTTCAAGTTTTTTAAGAAAACCGATGTTAAGGTGAACTAGTTAACATCGGTTTTTAGGTTTTTTAATAAAACCAATGTTAAGGTGTATTAGTAAACATCGGTTTTTGAGTAAAAACCCATGTTGTTCTTGTTATTATAACACATCTGGCCCCCAAAATCAAATACCACCACTGTCGCGCACTTCTCTTTTCCCTCATCCCTAACCTCAACTCTCATACTCACTGGCCATTTTGCATCCCTAACCTCAACTTTTACGCTCGCGACCTCAGTCTCACCATCTTCCAGAGTTGAAGCAAACCAAACTCTCACTACCTCATCCCAGGTCTCATCCCTAACCTCGCTCTCGGTCACAATTGAAGCAAACCACGCGTCTCTATCCCAGGTTGGTATCAACTAACATCGTGAACTTCCAATGCTATTGTTGTCGCAAGTTAGGTATGGTTCTGCATTAGCATTTTTCTGTGTGACGAATAGGTTGAATGTGATATTGGCTGGATGTCACTTTTGTTGGCCACTAGCTAGAGTTCTTGATAATACGGGTAATACGTATATGTTGTTTGAAGGTGGATGTCACTTTTGTTTGAACAGGTTACTCCTCATCTATTTTTATTCTTACAACATTAGAACATTAAGTCTTGGACCAAATTGTTTAGAGTTCCTTACATGGGAATTTCTGACTCTTATCTGTATACCAAGGCACTTTGTATTTCTGAGGATGACCAAGCAGTGTTGATGGAGTTCCACTCTGAGTTAGCTATTTATAATTCAAGAAATGGCACTTTTAAAATCCCTGAGATTCAAGACATCGACATGTTTAGATTTACTTATATGAAGTAAACAAATTAGATTTGATTGCCCAAATGAGTTTTAGCTTACATGTTTAGATTTACTTATATGAAGTAAAACTCAAGGTAAATTGAATTTTAACAAGCTTCAAAGATTCATGTGGGTATGGGTAAGACAAAGCGCTAGACATAAATGGTGGTGGAGCTTAAGAGGAATAACATTAAGGGGAAGGAGCATAATTTAGTGTATGATATCATCGACTTGCAAGCAATTCTAAGAACACTTTTTAAATGACAAACCCGATCTACTTAATTTTTCTTCCACGATTGCTGATAACTTTTCTAGCATAGAAGGGGTAAAGTAGTTTACACAATCTCTTTTCTCTCCCTTTCGAAAAATGTTTTTTTTCTCAATTCCTCCTCTGCCTATTTTTCCTAACTTATTCACTTCCAATTAATCCTTCATATTCTCAAAACTACAAAGCTTGATTATGCTTTGAATTACTCCATTACTCTCTTCTTCTTGAGTGAAAGGACAACCCAAGAACTTTGTAATTCTTTTGACATAGAAGTTTGTGTCCTCTTTGAGATCCTCATACTTCAAGAACAAAACTTTGTTTGGGTTGGCTATGCTTTCATTCCAATAACCTGACATGTGACTCCACCATGGACCATAATCCATTATCCCATTGCAATAATTTGTTTTACAAGTTTGTAATAACTTCTTGACAGCTTAGTTTGTTGGCTTTTGGATCATTGGAAATTGAAATATATAATGTTTTTCGTTTATTATTTTTTTATATGTAATGCGTGTTTTTGCAACTTATTAGTGTTGGCTAAGACTCACACCAGCCCTAATTGTGTCCTACATATATAATTTTTGTCACACACCCCTGTTTTTGTCTTAGATGTAGTGAACCACATTAGTATTTTACGAATATAACATATTCATTGTTCAACATCATTTGTATGTAGTTGTCGTTTGCCTCTTTGCATCGTCATCACCAGATTCATTGTTGGAGATTGTCATTGAGCATCCTCTCAGGTACTTACGAATGTGTTTCTTATTTTTTATAGCTTCTATATGTAATGCGTGCTTTTGTAACTTGTTTTATGTTATTAATGACTATTGGTCTATATAAAGTTGAAGTTCATTATGAGTGAACCTTAGTTTCCCGTTTGAGATTCATTACAGTGATTATTCCAGACAGTTTGGATTAATCATTGTATTGATTCTTGAATTGTTCGTTTGGACAGTTTGGAAAGACTCATATTTTTTTTACTATATTCATATGTATAGGTTGTGATTTTTTTGTTAAATATGATGAAATTTGGGTACAATGCATTTCAGTTTGTTCTCCAGGTGCATACTTGATTGTGGTGGAACTCATGTCACCGCTTTCATGTCGTGTACTTGGAGACCAAAGCGAAATGCTGCCGAAATTTGTCAAATTTAACATAAGAAACTCAACCTATACATATGAATATACCATAAAAATTATGTCTTCCTGAATAGGATAGGGCTACACCTTGAATGAAAAAGTGAGGTTTTCATGCATGGAATAACTTTGTGAGTATCACAGAGTTATTAATTAGATGGATCAAAGTTGATGAACGCAAGTCGCATCACAGTTGAGTATGAGGAAGGCATTGAACATTTCTTACAATTTGCCTCGGAAAGAAGTCGACCGGATGGGGATGGAAAATATTTTTGTCCCTATATCAATTGTTTGAATGGAAGACGCCAAGCACTGGACGACATACGTGAGCATCTTCTGTGCGATGGGATTAAGAAGACATATACCACATGGATATGGCATGGTGAATTGACTGACACACTGAGGGTCTCGCAAACTGAACCGGTTGATGTTGACATCAGAGATTGATTAGAGGATATGATTCGTGATCTGGGACATGAGTCTTTTCAGAAAGCACATGCCCCTATGTATGATACATTGGAAAGTGATTCGAAGAAGCCATTGTATCCGAGGTGCAAAGAGTCATTGACACTGTTGTCATCGGTGTTAAATTTGGTTAATGTCAAGGCCAGATATGGGTGGAGTGACAAAAGCTTCAGTTCACTGCTTAAGGTAGTTCAGGAGATGCTTCCAAATGAAAACACGTTGCCAAGAAGTTACTATCAGGCCAAGAAGATTCTTTGTCCGATGGGTATGGAGTATCAGAAAATTCATGCAGACAGTCGGAGAGCGCTGGAGGCAGTTTAAGTCAGATCTGACCAGGAAATGGGTCTTGACAGAAGGCAAGGACGATGATGCCAATGTTGTATGCGAAAAATACGGCATTAGTAAGGAACAGTGGACTCAATTCCGTCAGAGTCGTAGAGCCGCTTCCTGGGACGTTAGTTGTTTTACATTGTTTTAAAATTCCACAATTATGTATTCAAATAGGCTTTTTTTTTTGTTAACCCTATATGTGTAATTCTTACAGGATGTTAGAAAGAAGGCCCAGGCCATCCAGAAGCTTAACACTTCCCCTCACATGTTGTCTCGCGGGGGTTACGAGTTGTTAGAGAAGAGGTTAATGGAGGAAAAACAAAAGAAGCAATTAGAGGGAGCAACTCGTGATGACAGCACGGAGACCATCATTCATCCTCCGTCCCCTGTGCGATGACAAGTGAAGTGAAAGCTGGCTCGCACCAAAAAAAGGGGTCAAATGACTTCTGAGGCGGCACATGAGATTGCAGAGAGGATTGTAAGTCAAACCTCCCTCCTCTCATAAACTTTTAATGATTTTTTGCCTCACAAATTATGAAACTAATGTTCTACGTATATTCATTGCAGGATTCCCTAGATGAGCAATCCACACAGGGTAGCTTTGTCACTAGTGGACGTCAGGATGTCCTGATTGCTGCCATTGGACGACCAGAGCACCTCGGTCGTGTCCATGCTGCTGGAGCCGGTGTGACCATCACACAATACTTTGGACCGGCCCCATCATCCTCTCGCAAGTCCAAGTCATCAATGGCACCTGAAGACTTGTCTCGACTGAAAGAAAACATCAGGAAAGAGCTGAAGCAGTCGATCACTGATAGACTGACGCAGTCGATCACTGAGAGGGTTACCCAGCAGCTGATGATGTCCTTCAGCCAGCTACAGTCCCAGATGCAGTTGCAGATACAGTCTTAGGGAGCCATGCTGCCTCCAGAAGTCCAGACATGTCCTTATGGTGCCCGTGTCAGCACCAAGGGAAGCTGTGTCGATCCCTTTGGTAATGACCCAAACACCGATGCATCTGACAGAGGGTTGTATGTCGATGACAATCCTCCCCGCCTGGTTGCTATTGGAAGACTTTATGAGGGGTCAACAACCGTGCACAACATCCCTCTGGACAATGATCAGGTAAAAGTGGGTGTTGAGGAAGTTCAAGCTGCTGATGCTCGCGTCCCTGTACCTACTGATGAGGTTCATTTAGTTGGGCAAGCCCTTAACACCTTCCTTGCTTGGCCGACGCATCTTGTACAGCCTATTTTTAATAAGGTATTTCATTTTTGCCTTCTTTCTTGTCATTTAACATTCATTTGTCTCATATAAAGTTAAAATGGTCGTTGACTTATGTTTGTTAACTGTGTAGGATAAACAGGGACCTTATGGACCGGCGAAACCTATAAATAAGCCGAAACATGTTGAGGATCCCTTGTACCAGATCGCATTGACCATCCTGGATCTTTTCTTCACACCTCTGCAGGTGGCATGGGACCCGCAGATGTTCGAGGTGCATAATGACAATTTCCCATTGTACATCATGCATGAGGATATTTCTGAGATCATCCATGCTGGTCAATGTATGAGCATCTCCGTTATACAACTGTGGATTCTGTAAGTCACTATCTAGTAGTTAACATTACATAACTAATTGTTTTATGTTTATGCATAATTGACTTTATTTATAAACAATAGGCATATGAATGAGGTATGTCTGCAATCGGATCATCCCGATGTGTATGGATTCATCGAGCCACAGTCCATACAGAAATCTGGGCAATCTCAATTTGAATCCGAGGACTATCTCAAGAAATGGATGTAGAGTTCACATAAAGATGTCTACCTTGCAGCGTACTTGAATGGGTAAGTAAAAATGTACAAAACAATTTAATTAATGTATGCAGTATAATAACTTATTTTTCTCCAACGCAGTTCACATTGGCAACTGGTCGTCATATGTCCTAAGGCCAATGTTGTCGTGTGGTTCTATTCGTTGAACAACAGGCCTGGTAACTACTTGAAAGCAATTATTAACAGGTAGGTTGTAATTTTGTAACACATTCCTGTTATTATTTCTAACACATGAATATGTTAATTGTACAATATGCATGCATTTTTATCTTAAGCAGTGCTTTGAAGGCAGTCCATGACACTGAAGGAAATAAATCAAAGGCTACTACTAAATGGATTGCGCTTAAAGTAAGTTTTTAAATAAATCATGGTTCATGTATTCAAAATAATATTTATTACTATTTACACTAATTTTCCGTTTAACTTTGACCATGTTATTGAATTTAGTGTAATAAGCAAAGAGGAAGCACTGAGTGTGGCTATTATGTCATGCATTGGAAGTGGACGATAGTCCAAGGAGGCTTCAGGGACAACTGGGACATGGTAATTGTCTAATTTAAAACTATTTTTATTTTTTTGAATTGTTTTTGTTTTATACTTTTTTAATTTATGGTTTATTATGTCATGCAGTATTTCACTGATGAAAGACCACTCGAAGCCCAGACATTGAAGGCTGTTAGGGTTGAATGGGCTAAATTTTATCTTAAAGTTAGAGATCAAATATTAGGTTAGGTGGTTAAGGGATTTTTAAACAATTGTATAAACATTAGGTTAGGAAATCATTTTTATTTACATTGACACTATTGAATTTTATTTGTTATTCAAATTTTATTTTATTGAAATTTTATTTTATTGAATTGTATTATGAAATTGATTGGTTGGTATGGATCTGGTTTTTCATGTACAGGTTGAAGAACTGCACTAATTAAAAAAACAGAAAAAATATTTAAAAAAATATTGAAAAAACAACATCGGTTTTCTTATGAAAACCAATGTTAACTTACAATACAACATCGATTTTCACTAAAAACCGATGTTGTATTGTTAGTTAACATCGGTTTTCATAAGAAAACTGATGTGCCTATGTGTATAACAACATCGGTTTCCATTAGATAACCGATGTTGTTAACTACATAGGGACATCGATTTTCATAAGAAAACCGATGTTAACCTACAATACAACATTGGTTTTTAATGAAAACCGATGTTGTATGATACGTTAACATCAGTTTTCTTATGAAAACTGATGTTGTAGTGTAATATTTTACATTTTTACATTTTTATTTGTTACATATCGACATCGGTTTTCATTAAAAGCTGATGTTGTACAATTTCGTTAACATCCGTTTTGAAAATCAATGTTAACTTTCACACTTTCAACGTCGTCTGATTCAACATCGGTTCAAAACCGATGTCAAATGTCAAAAATAACAGATGTTGAATGTTATTTTTCTAGTAGTGAAGGAGTGATTAGTTGATATGTGCCTAGCACATGATGCTTTCCAAGCTCAATTAGATCGTT
>QARZ01000540.1:59378-73268 GCA_013407115.1 Glycine latifolia
TCAACCTAGAGGTCCTAGGTGACAAAGCTTCTCCTCCACTTGAACTCGTCCTTCAAAAAAAAATGGTTAGCAAAACACAAGTATATAAAGAAATTCTCACCACTCTCTAAGTGTTTGCCACTCTCAATCTAGGCTTTTTCTATAATGTTCTCTCTTGCCTTTTTCCACTCTTATTCCTCTCTTTAGTTCTTAAACAAAAACTTCTAATCAAATCAAGCCTCCTTACTATAGTGAAATAGGAAATGATTTTAGGCTAGACTCAGGAGTCCAAAGAACAAGAAAACTCTAAGACAAAACCTTGGAAATTTTAAGAGACAAGCAACAAAGCAAAATTTAGAAAAGCACAACTCAAATTGGAATTTAATGAGACAACTCAAGGAATACTGTGGCTATACCAAACTGCACAAGGAGGATATACCAATCAAATTCAATTGCTAGAAGCCAAATTTCAACAAATTTGCATGTTATACAAGTTCACTTGATTTTTTTTTGTTCAAAGGCAATTTTTGGAACTTGTAATTTTGTAATTTTGCTTCTAAATTCTGTTTTTCTTTCACTTTTTCCAGCCATTAATCAATAATGTATTTGGTTGTACACTTGATGTAATTTTCTTTCACAATTTTTTTCAGCTTTTGTTTTTCTTTTGAACAAGTTAAAAAAAATCCTTAAAGAAATTCAATGAATCACTAAAATATGATGTATAACAACTGTAAAATTTGCTTCTAACAACTAAATTCAGTTTAGGCATGAGAGTAGAATCAAAACAAGTGGTCATACAACACAAAAACACTACAAACAAAAGTTGACAAGAATCAAAGCTAGAAAATCAGAAAAATATCAAGAACACATGAAGAACATAAGAACAAGAATTCACATAGAACTTGAAGAAAGCACTAAGGTTTTGTGGCTGAACACACAACAAGCCCAAACCACCAAGAATCAAAGGAAAACAACAAGAAACAAGGAATTGAAATGGATTTTCGTTTTTGGGAATTATGCAGAATTTTACCTTTGAAGAAGACCTAAAACTGAAATTGAAGAAGAATTCCACAAGGATTAAGCTCTAGATACCAAATGATGTGTTATTGACCTGAGTCTTAACACCTTTTTCCCTAATCTTCCTTGCAATGGAAGTCAATCTTCAATTCAACCTCAAAACAGAGCATTCAACTCTTCTCTTGAATGGGGCTGTTTATGTTTTCCTAATTTCAGAAATGGATTATGGGAGAAGAATAGGAATGAATTGGAAATGACACCATGGAATAGGAATTCCAATAAGTCTTGCAAGAATCACCACAATAGCTGGGAGGTCATTGATAAGAAACATGAAGTTCTTGTCCAAGAACAAGAGAGAAAACTCTCACCACAATTCATTAATTGTATTAATCATCCAAAGATCCTTTACAATCAGTTTGTGAGTGGTTTATATAGACCACGAATTATTAAGCTAAATGACCCTAAATGAAATGTAAATGCAAACTAAAATGAAGCCCAAACGTAACTTGTAAGACAAGCTTTAGCTAAGTGACCTTTGGCTTTCCAAAAATGTGCAGTGGCCATCTCAAACTGGTATAATCAATTAATTCGCTATTGTAATCGATTAAATCAGTCAAAAACTGAAATAATTGATTACACTAACCAAATAATCGATTAAAGCAGTAAGGTCATGATTCCTGCTTACAACTGACATTCTGGTAATCGATTATTTCAACGAAATAATCTATTAAAGTAGTAAGGGCTTATTTCTGATTGCTTCTAAACATCCTGTAATCGATTACACTAGCAAAATAATCGATTAAAGTAGTATCAACTTATTTACAAATGTTTTATTGAATTCTTCTAACAAGTGCTGGAATTTATTGAATTAAATTGGATTTGGGACATCAAAATCCAGCTCTTGTCATCCTTGATATGGTGTGCAACTTCATGCTTGCCTAAATTGGCTTGAATATAGTCTTGAAATGCTTGAGTCCTAGCTCTTGTCATTGGTCCTTTGAAGCTCACCAAAGGAAGTGCTTCAAGCTCCCTTTCTAGACCTTTGGCTTGTCTTGGACCTCCATCATCCAATGTTTATCAAGTAAAGCTTGGTCAATGCTCTTAGGTTCAATTTGTGAAACAAAAGCCATAACACAGCAGAGATTTCTCAAAGAAGATCTAGTAGATACTCCCTTAGTGACTTCACCAATTATGTTATCAAGAGAAGATCTCTTGAAGTTCTCCAATCCTTTGGCTTTTGGATAGGTGTTGATTGTTCCATTTTTGCAATTGGTTATTCCTTTTCTTTTTCCTTTGAACCATTGAGTTGTATATACTCTTCTAAAGTACCTGCATCATTTTCACACTTATTTTTCTCTTTAGAGGGGTTAGATTCATTACAAGTAACATCAACTGATTCTTCCATGCATAAAGTTCTTTTATTTAAAACTCTATATGCTTTGCTTTGTAATGAATATCCAAGGAAGATAGCTTCATTAGCTTTAGCATCAAATTTTCCAAGAGATTTTTTACCATTGTTTAATACAAAATATTTACAGCCAAATGCTCTTAAGTGATAAATGTTTGGTTTTCTACCTTTATACAATTCATAAGAAGTTTTCTTCAAAATAGGCCTTATTAGCAATCTATTCAAACTGTAGCAAACTGTATTTACAGCATCAACCCAAAAATATTTAGGCAAATTTGTCTCATTAAGAAGAGTTTTGGCACCTTCTTCAAGGGATCTATTTTTCCTCTCCACAACACCATTTTGTTGATGTGTTCTTGGAGCTAAAAAATTGTGGTTGATTCCATTTTCTTCACAAAATTTTTCAAAATGATCATTTTGGAATTCCCCACCATGATCACTTCTTATTGAGACAATTTTGCTTCCCTTTTCATTTTGAACAAGTTTGGCTAATTTTCTGAAAGCATCACTCTTGGATCTTAAAAACAAAGTCCATGTGAATCTTGAATAGTCATCAACAATTACAAGTCCATAGAAATTATCTCCTAAGCTCTTAGTTCTAGAAGGACCAAACAAATCCATGTGAAGCAATTCAAGGGGTCTTGAAGTAGAAATAACATTTTATTTTGAAAAGAAATCTTGGTTTGTTTCCCCTTTTGACAAGCACCACATAGTTTATCATTTTCAAACTTTAGTTTAGGTAAGCCAATGACTACGTCTTTTCTTATAAGCTTGTGCATATGATGCATGTTAATGCGACTTGCCCTTCTATGTCATAGCCAAGATTCATCAACTTTACTTATTAGGCAATTATTGTTATGAATGAATGCATGTTCTATAGAGAGTAAATAGATATTACCTTTTCTTTTACCTACATGAATCACCTCACCAGTTTGACCATCACATATCAAATAGCAATTGTCATTGAATGAAACTTTGAATCCTTTATCTCATACTTGGTTTATACTTAGGAGATTGTGCTTTAAACCTTCCACATAGAGAACATTTCTAGTCTTAGTTTTAAAGTTGTCTCCTATGTTTCCTTCTCCAACTATCTTTCCTTTGTTATTGTCTCCATAAGTGACAAATCCTTTATCTTTAAGAGTCAAATTTATAAGCATGGACATGTCACCTGTCATGTGTCTAGAGCATCCGCTGTCAAGATACCATAATGATGATTTTGCTCTTAGACACACCTGCAAAATTCAAATCAAGTAACAAAGGAAGGTACCCAATTAAGGTTGGGTCCATAGGGGTTAGCTATTTTCTTTTTCTTTGGAACCCAAATGCAATCTCCATTAGGCACATAGAATCTCCTAGCATAGCACCTATGAGATGTGTGACCTTTCTTCATGCAATAGTAACAAGTTATATCTTTTGATGCTCTTTCAAAATGAGTCATTTGATTAAACTTTGTTTTTGAAACAACTCTTTGATTTTTCTATTTTGGTGGTAACAAACTTGGTTTTTCCAAAAGGTTATGCTTGATGTTTGTAACCCAAACCAGAAGTATCACCAGCATATTTTTGAACACTTAGCATTTGATCTAGACTACATTTTCCTCTATAGAGTCTTTTCAATATATCTACTAAGTAAGAATTTTCAAAAAGCAAAGACATATTTTTCACCTTGACTCATTTTGAAATCATCAAATTCCTTTTGTAAAGCTTTGCATTTGTCTACATTTGATAAAGAAGAAGCACATACACATCCATTCATTTGTAGCTTGAAACAAGTTTTTCATTTTCTTCTTTCGAGTTACAAATTTCAGTTTGCATTTCTGCAAGTTTTGTGACATGCCATCTAAGATTTCCTTTTAGCCTATTGTTGGATTTTGCAAGCTTTTGAGTCTCTTCATGCATTTCATGGAAAGCATCAACAACTTGATCAAAATCATAATTTACCTCTCTTTCAGCACTTGAGAATTCTTCATCTTCACTTATTGTGGAAGTGAGACATACATTTGCTTCTTCATTATCACTTGATGATTCAGAAGTTGTTGAGTCATTATCTTCCCATGCTATATAGGCTCTCTTAGGCTTTCCTTATTTCTTTGTCTTCTTTTCACCTAATTGCTTCTTCAAAAAGATAGTACATTCAGATTTAATGTGGTCAGGCTTACCACATTCGAAGCAAGTGAAGTTGGTGGTGTTGTTGTTGTCACTCTTTTTGTTGTTGTTGTTGTTGTTGAACTTTGTGAACTTTCTGTTCTTATTCCTTCTCATGAACTTGCTGAATTTTTTGACTATTAGGTTCATTTTCTCATCATTCTCATCTTCGCTTGAGTCTTCTTCCTTTTCCACATTAGATGATGCAGTTTTCAAGGCTACACTCTTGTGTTTCTTATCTACATCTTCTGCATATGTTAACTGTGACATTTCAAGTTCATACTCAAGAAGCTTACCAAAAAGTGCAACCATGGACATCTTGGATAGATCTTTTGATTCTTTGATTGTTGTCACCTTTGGTTGCCATGGTCTTGTGAGACACTTCAATATTTTGATGTTCAAGTCTTCAGCATCAAATATCTTCCCAAGACCAAGAAGATGATTTACAATGTGAGTGAATCTTGTTTGGAGCTGAGATATGTTTTCTGTGATGTTCATCTTGAACATTTCATACTCATGAATCAAGGCATGTTCCTTGATCTTCTATCTTCATATGTACCTTCACAAGTTACTTCCAACATCTGCCACATCTCCTTTACACTTTTGCACCTAACAGTTCTAAAGAATTCATCAGAAGAAAGTACAGAAATAATCATGTTCTTAGCTTTAAAATCATACTGAACAATTCTCTTTTCAGCATCTGTCATCTCATCCCATTCTTTGGGAATCATACTATTACCAACAGTTTTCATAGGAACCAAAGGACCTTTTTCTATTGCATTCCAAGCACCTGGGTCATTTGATTGAATGAAAATCTGCATTCTATTTTTCCAAAAGCTGAAATGTTCTCCTTCAAACATTGGAGGAAGATTGAGGGGAGGCACCCTCCTTGAAGGTAATTTTTGTGGTATTTATTTTCTTTTAAAGAAAGATAATGATCTTGAATAACACTCAAGAACCTGCTCTTGATACCAATTGAAAACAATATGAATACACACAATAACCAAGAGGGGGTGAATTGGTTTAAACTTGGTCTTTTTAAAATCTTTAGAAAATCAGAGTTAAATGATCTTTATCACAATTAAACCAAGAATGCTTCAATTTCAATCAAACCACTCAGTCCAAGAAAACAATTACAAAACTTAACTTGTTGAATAATATGGAATTCACCAAGAACCATAGATCAAGATAACAATAAAAGCTTAAAGAATAAAGTTCAACACAAGAACTTATATTGGTTCACCTCTCAACAAGAGAAGCTACATCCAGTTCTTCTAATCAAAACTAGATTAGAGTTCCATTATTCACAAATTTCAGTTCTTACAAGCTCTACAACAATCACCATTTATCAAACCTAGATAAATAACAGAAATCTAAAACTCTATTAGACTCCTAGTGATCAAAACATAGAGAACCATTCTCTACTCTTTCCCTCTAGAGAAACCCACTCTAGAAAAAGCTTCAATAACCCTTTGTAATAGTTACAAACAACAAAAAATCCAAAAATGAATTTACAATAAAATTTAATGGATAGAGACAACCTGATGATCCAATGAATATGAATGAATATGGTTTACCAATCAGAGTTGAAATGAAAAACAATTTCAGAACTTCCTCTCCAAAAGCTTCTTTGCAATCTTGCCCAAGAAATCTTTCAAGACACCTTGAAGATTTGAATATGTTGGATAAGAACTTCAGAACTCAAAATATCCTTTCTCATTCAGAAGGCCTATGAAAACTTTGAAATTTTTGAATTGTGTCTTGTGTTTATTTCAGAAAACCTTTCAGCTATTTATAAAAAAAATAGTTGTAACTGAATGTAAATTGATTAAAACATCAAGGTAATCGATTAAAAAGTTCAATGTCATTAATTGAAAAAAAATTTAATTGATTAAAATGTTCTTCAACTTTTTGGAAAAGATATATGAACAAAGTAATCGATTATTTCGACCTGTAATCGATTACTACAGGGATTTTCTATTTTATAAATGTACTAAGTAATCAATTACGGATAAGTGGTAATCAATTATCACAGTCAAGTCATGTGCTGTGTTCGAACAAAGTAATCGATTACATATAAGTGGTAATCGATTATCACAATGAAAAAAAATTTCTCCAAAAACTTGAAATCGTGAAACCTTGACTTTGATGCAATCATGAAATCTTAAACCTTTTTTGCAAACCATGTGTTTTTGTAAAATCATGAATGCAAATCAATGAAAGTTTATGCAATGCAATATGCAAATGATCATAGGATGATTTTCTCCTACATTAAGCAATTACAACTGTCTTCAATTGAATGGCATGTACAAAGCTAAAACACGCATCCATCTTCAGCATATATCCTGTGCCATATATACATATATATATATATATATATATATATATATATATATAATGTATCATATGACAATGATCATCTTATGTGAGGATGAAAATGACCAATCTCAACTGTTAGATTAAAATGAAAGGTTAAAATTCAAACATTTTACATTAAATTTTTATTTAACCGTAAAATCTCTAAAAGATTTACCAAACAAGAAATCAAATATCTTATAGATTTAATTTATGTTCGTTATTGGAAAAAAATAATTTATGTCAAGATAGCCACAACAACAATCACCATCACCGTGATCGCTGCCATGATCGTCGTCGACGCCACCAACATGATACCTGCCACAAACAGCAATGGTGACAATGGCAATGGAGGAGATCATGTTGGTGGTGACGATGATAGTCATGTCGGCGATCACGGTGGTGGATTAAGTAATGGTGACAATAGTCATGATGGTGGTGGTTGACGGTGATTGTGGTGACGAACATGACAATTGTGGCAGAAACGGTCATAATAGTTGTGGTCGTCATGATAGTGATAGGTTTAAGATATTTGAAAGGGATCAAATTGTAACCTAAAATATTACTATCTTCAAAATATATATTAATTTAGCCTAAAATAAATTATTTAGCTTTTAATTGAAATATATATTACTATCTTCAAATTTAAGTCAAACTAAATTTTATTTATATTAATTTAGTTTACTAAAAATATTATAAAATGTTTAATTTATATAATTAAATAATCATATACAAAAATATTGACTTAAATAACCTTTTGGTCTCCATTAAATAAAGTGTTTTTTTATTTTAGTTCTTTAATTTAAATTTTTGTTTTCTTGTATGTTGTCAATTAAAATATTAATTGAGGATATAACAACAATATTGACAACTTAATAATCACATCACTGACAAACAATCACACGTAATTGTTTTTTATATAAATTTTATTTTTAAATTTCTCATCAACTAATTTGACATTTATATGTGTGATTGTTTTGTCATACTCTTTGATGGTGTGACAAATCAATGAGATGTCAATGTAACTATTATGTTATTGTTTAACATTGTTACTTGACAGCCAATAAAGGCTAAAACAAAAAAAAATCTTTAAAGAACTAAAATTAAAACAAAATTAAAGAATTAAAATAAAAAATAATTATTTATAGGAACTAAAAAGTTATTTAGGCCAAAAATGTACATATCATCCTTCTACATACTTCTATTGCAGTTAAAATGCTAGTTTATAAAGCAAGAGAGGATTCGAATTAATCTTATAATAACAAGAGTAAATTACAATGAACACCTCTATGATTTTCTTTTATTACACTAGGCATTTCTACCTTTTTGAATCCTACAAAAATATCCTAATTGTTGATTTTTCGTTTCAATGATCATCCTTTGATGTTTTTAGTTAATTATCATGACCACCCCTGTGGTTTGCTTTTATTACACTCATCACCCTTCTCTTTTTCGACATTACTTTTAACCTCATTTGTTAACTCCGTGAAACTTTTATTAGTAAATTTAATAAAAGACAAAAAAAAATTCATTTATGAAAGAAAAAACAATGACAAAAGAAAATGATATTTAAATAATGACGTGAAGAATTTTGTCGGCAACCATTTTAATACTCCATTACATGCAGTCTTTGGGGTTTACTTAATCAAACTTTCAAACTTGATTCAATTTGTTGAGATTTAATGTGAATCATTTTACATACATGCACTTTTTGGCAACCATTTTAATGTGGAGCAATTGTGAAGTTAAAAGAAATGAATAAAGACATTTTAGGCAAAGAAAATTATTAAAAACCATGTGCTCCTCATGTGACAATTTTAAACTAGTGTTTCTCATGTCTAAAACATCAAAGGGTAGCTTCCAAAAAAAAATAATCAAAGTAATGTCCAAAAAGAGAAGGGCGACGAGTGTAATAAAAGCAAACTACATGGTTGATCATTGTAATTAACTCAAAAACAAAAATCAAATGGTACCCGTTAAAACAAAAAATCAACAATTATAATATTTTTTATAGGATTAAAAAGAAACATAAGTGCTCAATATAATAAAAACAAACTGATTATTATAATTTACTCTAACAATCACCCTAACTAAATTATATCAATTACATATTATTGAACTTTAGCCTAATAAACACTTATTTAGTAATACACAAAGGATAGGTATAAAAAATAATACACATAAGAGAAGAAAATTAAAAATTATACTTACGAAAAATTTATTTCATTTTTTATTTTTTTTCTTCTCTTTCTCTTGTGAGTGTTTATAAAAAAAAATTCAAATAAATTAGTGATTTTCAAACTTATAGTGATTGGATTTTTCAAAAATTATTAAATTATCTATTCAATTTGATTTTATAAAACCAAATCTCCTAATGAATATAAGTCTACACACACAAAATTTATAACATGAGTAACCATAATAACTAATTAAAAACTATCAACTTTACAACCTAGCGTTAGTTATTGATCCGTTTAGCATAGCGATAGTCCCATCAAAAAATTTCTCTTAGAACCAAACAACCATTGATAAAGTCATAATAGTTTGTATGTTTTAATTAACTAGGTCAAAGTTCAAAGTTCGAATCCTAATTACTCTTTAAATATGAAATAAATTATATTAAAAAATATATATATATACTTTATATATGTTCAAAGTCTCTAATAAAGATTAAAGATTAATCATTTCATTTAGTAGATATTACTTCCTACAAATAGAATGATATATATGTACTTTTTTATGCATTTGCTGTGACGGTCTACACACTTATCCATGAAGAAAACAAAAGAACAATCATGTCTGGTGTTGGTTTACCTAATCCGAAGAAAAAAATAGGTTAATTGCGATGCTTAATTTCCCTAAATATATAAAAAGTGAAGTGTTGGAATAGACTTTAGAGACTAAAAGATTCTTTTCAGGGAACACTCCTTTTAATTTATATATCACACGGGTTGTAGTTTTAGCCGTGAAGTCAAGGTTTTATAAAAAGTGATATATATATACCAGATTTCTGAAAAACATTGATGTAAGGATGAAAGCGAATATATTTAAACTTATTTTAATCATACATGTAAGAATTTTGACCGTTCAATACATATTGTCCATTCATTATTAAATATAAAAGAAACTAACGAAATTGATATACAAGTATCCCTGACAATGTATGCTACTGATACATAGTATTCCATATTATATTCGGATTCATCCACGCTTGCAACAAAATTGGCAAAATCCATCTTAGCCCAACATTTTCAGGTTCAGTAAAACAACATCAGTGAATAACTTCGTCAAATCCTTAATTATAAATGCTCTACTGAAGATACTAGGATGGGTATAGCAAGTAGCAACGTAGCATTACTTGGTACGTTATATATTACTTTGATAAAATATTTCAGTTAATTTTTTTTTTTTTATTATCTACTTCAATAGAACCAATTGTCATAGCCGAGCAATCAAACATGATTAATCATAATAACTAATTAAAAACTATTAATTTGCAAGCTAGCATAGTTTGTGATTCGTTTTTATTAACTACTTCAACAGGACCAATTGTCATAGCCGAGCAATCAAACATGATTATCCATAATAACTAATTAAAAACTATCAATTTGCAAGCTAGCATAGTTTGTGATTCGTTGAGCAGAGGGATAGTCCTATCAAATTAACTACTAAGCATATCTTCTAACAACTTTAATAGTTTATTTTACAGAAAGTTTATACTTAAATAAATTAATTTTATAACTTTCAACTATTATCTTTCAACTTTTAACTACAGATATTTGCTTTTTAACTTTCAATTAATTTTTCAGTTAATTTGGACAAAAATAAACTTGTGATTCCTCTTATGATTTTAATGACTTTCTTTGTACAGCCAAAGTATCAAGAGGGGACAAATTTTAAAAAAATTTACCAATTGGAGATAAATTTTAAATTAATATTCATTTCAGGGTAAATTGTAATAGATATTATGACTTCTAAATTAAAACTCGTAATATTTATTATGATTTAATATTTGTTTTACGTTGAAGTCGTAAAATAATTTATAATTTCAATTTTTTTAATTACGAATTTTAAATTGTAAGAGTTTTTGTAAAAAAATCATAAATGATTTTTTATTTTAATTATTTAACGAATTAGTAGATGTTGTTTTTCTTAGTATTATTTAATATTTTTATATTTTTATATGATTTTATTTAATATTTTCTATATTTTTTTACTAATCTTAAGGATTATTATTTGTTTTATAAATTAAAAAATAATATAAAAGATAATTATCATTAAGTAAATTAATAATTTCATAAATTAGTATTAATTAATTTTATAAATTATTTTAATATTAACAACATAATAATTTACTAATAAAAGTAGTTGTTAAAATAAAAATAATATAATAAATTAATATAAAATGAACAATACAAATTAAACAGAAACATAAAATTAAAAAGTTGAATAATATTACTCGTCAACTTGCTTGTATGGATAGTTACTATAATTATGTTATTTCATTTCTATATAATGAGCATTTTTTAGACCTATTTGGAATTGGTTCTTTCATCTCATTATGTATATAAGTAGTGGCTAGCCTTCCCACTGTGTCTCGTCGCTTTGAATGATTAGGCATAAAATATGGACCCAAATATTGAGACCATTTGTCTTCACTTTCAAGGGAATAAAACTAATGTTGATAAACTTTGTAAATATTTTTCAACTTGTATACAAGGTTCACAAGTTAAAGTCATCACAATTTAAATTGCAAGAAACACATGATGCAATTGTTTGCAAGCAAGAAATTCGAAGTGCCTGGAATTCTCCACAATCACACCACCATTCATTCAATTTGGTCGTATATGCTATTGCTCATCGACCAAGTCTCATATATGTAATTTCTTGAACCTCAAACTCCTTTTTTTTCCCAAACGCACATGCGAACACAATGCGAGGTAGCAATGTGTCGATTTTCTTGCATCATGACATATACCTCTTCAGAGTACCTATGTCTTGTCTTTATCATATTCATGATTTTCATTTTTAGTTCATTCTGCCTCAAATATTTTTGAAGGATTCTCACAAAGGTTTGGTATCACTTTCAACACTCTTTCATTTGTATACAATCCACCACCATCGAACTCTTGTTATCATCCACCATTACCTACTTAAATGTTGACATGGGTCATGAGGATGAGAAGGATGATGATGATAACAATAATACTAACAATAATGATGATGATAATGATGATGGATATGGTGGTGATAATGTTACTCAACAATTACATGTGATCATCCTAGAACAAGATGAGGAAGAAGTCGTAGAACAAGAGGACAAAACCCACCAACAAATAAAATGTAATAAGATGAAAGATCTCGATGCATATTATGATCAGAAGAACTCGTTGTGAGACATCATCTCATTATCAATATTTTTGTTAACTGAATATGTAATATATTTTAATTTTTTATTTAAATTTAAGTATTTTACATTTTTTTTAATTTACATAATAGATAATAATCCTTAACAATAGTAAGAATATAGAAAATATTAAACATAGAAAATATATTAAATATAAAAATATAAAAAATACAAAAAATACTAAATAAAACCATATAAAAAATATTAAATATAAAAAATATATTAAATAAATAATATAAAAAAATTAAATAAAAATTAAATAAAATCATATAAAAATATTAAATATAAGATATATATATATATATTAAATAAACCAATATACAAAAAATATAAACAAATATTAAACATAAATATATAGAAAATATAGAAAATATTAAATAAAACTAAAAAAATAAAACATATATGAATTCATTAAATAATAAAAGTATTTAGATTTAAAAAAAATTAAAATTATGAATAGATGTTACCACTTTTAATTCAGAAATACAACATATATTAAGACTTAGTCAAAAAATGATATTAATTTAAAATTTATCCCAAAAATAAATTTTTAAAATATTATTCCCTCTTGATATTTTGGCCTCTTTGTGCTGCTCATACCTAACGTATAGATGTTTACGGGATAAATTCTTTGGCAAAATCTTTTCCTCTTCCGTATCCCTCAGCCCACGAATCCCGTGTAACACTGTTTGTACCTGCCAAAAATATCTAGAATAATTAATAGTATAAAAATAAACATCTACAATAAAAATTACAAAAATATAATTGTAGTCCTGAACGTCAAACACTGGTCATTTGAGTTCGTTGACATTGCCAAAATAAGGATTAAAATAATCGGTTTGATAATTTTAATTTTTTTATAATTTTAGGGACTATTTTAATATATATTCTAAAAGAAATAATCATTCGTTTTTTTTGTCAGTTAATAGCATAGTTAAGGACCAATAATATATATAATATATATTTGCATACTATCTTTTTACAATATCTATTTTAAGAAACAAAAGGAAGAGAAAAAAAATGTTAAAATTTAAGTTTTATATTATTTTTAAAAAATTAAATGACATAGGGGCATTCAAACGTGTACCCATGAATAGAAAAAGGCCCTTCTAAATCCTTTATCTTCATTATTTATATACTGGCTAAGATTTATATTAACAATATTAAGTTATACATCTAAATAAAGTGGAAAATTAACTTTATCAAGAAAAAGGAAAAAAAGTGGAACTGACCGTGCCTTCCTTCCAAATACAATAGTATTAGTAATTTATAATGAAGTTGATGTCGACGAACATGTTCAATGATGTGGTTTAAAGAATAAGGATAAATTCTTAGGTGTTGAATTTGTCTGAACCGGGGCACGTAGGTATCTATGTTTTCTTGGGTCATCTCAATACTCTGTACAACACATATTACACGTGTTGCTTTGTTATGTAATGGAAGTCTTTTTTTTTTTTTTTTACTTTACCTGTTCTCTCTTACTTTTTACTGGGTAACTGCCTGTGCAAAGAATAGTGGAACCGATATATATATATATATATATATATATATATATATATATATATATATATATATAT
>QARZ01000540.1:73278-117414 GCA_013407115.1 Glycine latifolia
TATACCTTCAGGTTTCGTTTTCAATTTACACAACAAAAATGACTCTAACAATTCACACACACAGAAAGATTTATCTATCTAAGTTTGTATAGAAATGATTAATTAAAAAGATAGAACATAGAAAGGGAATACAGCAACGAAACTTGCACATATATATCGATTTATACATGTGTGGATAGAATAAAGGATTAGGTAAGTTTTTATTTCATTATAAACTTTTTTTTAAAATTCAATTTTTACTCTTTAAATTAAAGTTTAACTGGTCAAAAAATTAATTCTTAGATAAAAGTTTGACTAGTTAAGATTTTAATTTTTTTTCATTAAAAATTTTAATCCCTAATTTTTTTAAAAATAATAATTCTTGAAATCTCATTAAATAAATAAAAATGAGTTCAAACTTTTGTTTATCAACTAAAAATTGAAATTTCTAAAAATTTAAAAATCTTAATTAATCAAACAAAAGTTTAAGAATTAGAATTGTTAATGAAATTAAAAAAGTTGAAAATTCTTTACTAATCAAAATTTTCTTTAGAATCTAAAAATCAAATTTTAAAAAAGTTTAGACACTACAAAACTTAAGATAACCCATAATAAATTTTGGAAAGTGACAGAACCGTATCCCGTGTTAGCAACAAATATTTTTGAGAATAGGGTCATAGATTAGCGATGGGATTTAAGATAGAAGTATTCCCTCTCTAACCGTTTTGCCACAAATTTGTCATTAAATAAATAAATAAAAATTAGGGAGAGACATTGTGACGGAATATTCCCTTCTATTTATTTAATGCTTACTAGAGAATATTTTTGTTGCTAGTTATATTTTATACTTTAATTTCTTTTAAAGTTATTTTCATATCCATTTTCAGTATGTTGCAGCAATGTTATTCTTCACAATTGCTCATAATTGTTCCATCTAGAGCAATGTTTTTCTTGTCCTTTAGTTGTTAATTCTTTTTTTTGGTTAAAAGTTTTTTCTTCATAAGCATGTTGAGCTCATTGCAGTGCATAACTAAGGATACTTTGAGTTTTCTTTTGAGCTTTTAAGCCTATAATCATTTTTTAGTGATTCATGATAGTCATGAATTTACTCCAATTGTTGTTCTTTATAGAATTTATCTTTTCTTAAACGCTTAAGCAAACTCATCAATATACATAAACTCATAAGATTTATGATTTGTGTAACATCTTCAAAAATTATATTTTTAGATTATATTTGTAATTAAATTATGGAGATATAATAATAATTGATTACAAACATATAAAAACTTATTTGAACATACATAATTATTGTAACATCCTTAAAATTTCATTTTTAGCTATAATTGAATATGATAATTCACGTATCTACACTCCAAGATTTATGCATGGACATATGAAAGAGAAGTCAATAGGAAGTCAATGCAAAAGGAATAATATAATAAATTGAAACAAGCGTACACGAGGTGTTTTCAGCAAAGGTAGCAAAGCATTAAATGAAGAATCTTGATTTATTTGGTTTCAATCATATGGATATAGGCAACTCAAGTTCAAACATTAAGCAACCTTCCACATAACCTTAGTTATTTATTACCAGCATTCTTGCATTTGCTTAGTCATTTGTATTTATTATATAAAAATAAAATATCTTCTAAGGTAATGATTAATTAGCTAAAACATAACTAAACTAACTTCTAAAATCAGCTTTAATCCAACACAAACCCTTAAATCCGAACCAGTTAAAGTAGTATAAATAGTCTGGGCATTCAAATTTTCTGCACGAAATTTTTAGCCTCAACGTATATCATAAAACCACTTACTCCTGCACCAAGTTTTCTATTTTCTACTACTTCTGCTAACATCTCACCAAATAGCCATTTTCTATTTTAAGACCTCATTTCCTAGAGTATTCTACGAGGAAGACAGCCCTTAACTCATCCTTTCTCGAGACATGAAATCACTGCAGGTAGGCTAGACTTTAATCTCTATTTCAGAATTTGTTTAATATTAATTTATGTGCTTAGTTGGTCAGACTTAGTTTTTATTTAAGCTAGAAAATCTACGTTTTAAAGGTTATTTTATGATGAGAATACGATGATTTTAAACCCAGGATAGGTGAAGATTTATAAGTTGAATTATTAGCATCAAGGAAGTTACACTTGATGATTTTTTTAGAAGTAGTTTAATAATCTATAGGAACTATTAATATTAACATTTGGAAGTAGAGGTTAAATGATATGAAGACCAATGATTCAAATACGTAAAGATTAAATTTGAGGTTGAAGTAGTAAGATGGTAGATGATGATTTCTCTATGTACGAGACTAGCGAAACCCGGATCACTCTATCTATGTTATAAGCTTTTAAGTTAGACCTTATCCCGGCTACCTATGATATACTCATCCCGGTTAAACTTACATTGTCTATCCCGGATACAATTACTTATATACACCCATCTATGATAAACTTACCCTGGCCATCCCGGATATATATATTTATGTACACACCAATCCGAACATATATATTTATACTATAGCCATCCAGGTAATACACACCCGGCCAACCCGGACATATTTATATAAAGTTACATCCATCCAAAATGTACACATCCCGGACATCCTGGATACAATACCCACTTGGTAACTATCCCGGAATGCAACTACTTATGAAACACTCCTTCCAAAATAAATTCATCCCTACTATTCTGAATCCCCTTATCCTTATTATAAGCATCTAAGTCAAACTTCATCCCTGTCATCCTGGATATACATATCCAATCTATCTAAGTAATAAATCATCCCAGCCATTCTGGATCATCCCGATTATTCGGTCTCTCTTTGTCCTTATATATACCCAGTCTTATATAATCGATTACCGGGGCTTGATAATCGATTAAAACAGTCAACACAAGTTTATTATAATAGGCAACCATACTGTTGATACATATGATGATATGATGGAAATATTTTCCAAAGAGAATATATGTTATGGATTATTGATGTGTTGATATAAGATTGATTCATGTTTCCAAGTTCAGCAAAAGAATTGTGAAACATGGACCTATGATACTACATCCAGAATGGGATGTAAAGTCCAGGTGCAAATACATGGAAATTCATGCATGATTAGCGTAACACGGTCGCAACATTCCTACATACAGTATGATATGTAGAGGCCATGTGCACCTTGGAAGTATTCATTTCATGCATTCATACAATTGTATAATTATTTTATGGATTCATTTAAATATATTGATGAATTACTAACGTACTAATGTGCTTGATGGTTTAGATTTTGCCTATTGAGAAATTCACTTCTCACTAGATTTGTCCCATGTTTCATTTTAGATGGCATCAATCATCTTGTTCTTTGATGCACTGGAAATCGCATGGTATATAGATGAGGACAGAAATTGCTATGTCATAACTATGCAACCCGTCTTGCGTGCATACATCTATTTCAAAGCTCACTTTCCAGTCTCTGTTTTTAGTGAAGCTTTTAATCCACACGACCCCTTCTTACAATTTGCTCCCGTGTACCCGAACCCGGCCACAGATCCCATAATCGTGGTCAGCGAATAGGAGAGTATTGAAGAAATTGTCTGAAAAAGGGATATGAGTTGTGGATGTTGTAAATAAATAATAGTGTGTATGTATCATTACTAATATGTATTTTAAGGTCTTTGGGATTTTCCATGTAATCAAGAAAGAAGATGTATGAATATATATATATATATATATATATATATATATATATATATATATATAAGTTTATTCACTTTTATGACTTATATAATTTATATTTTAAGAATTTATTAATAAGATTTATACAATAAAAGCAAACTAATAACAATTTTTTTTGTAATTGAACTCAAAACAAATATATTATTCAAGAAAATAAGATAAAATAAAATAAAAATAGTTTAAGTCGTTACAATTTGTGTTCAAAAGTTTTATCATAATTAAAATACAAAGGAGTTTTGACTCAACAATTTTAACATGAATTTATGAATATATTTATATCATGGACCCTTTTTAGCTATGAGTCTTGGATCATCACACCTCTATACTATACCCAAGGTGAGTCCTAGTTGGTGATTCATTTTGCATACTTAACATTTATTTCAACAAGTAATTTTTCCAAACACTTATAATTCAACAAGCTATTTCCTTCAACTTTTAACCATAAAGCTAATTGTGTTGCTTTCAACTGCTTTTGTCAAAAATATTCTCAAGTTTTTAAAATTAGATATGAAATTGAGTCTATTTCAATAATAAAATAATTACGTTTTTGCAATTTTATGTATTCAATTTAATTATTTGTTTCTTAATTTTTTATTTGAATTTTACACATTTTTGTTAGATTGTATGGCATGAAGACCCGTACCTCTAGATGAGCTTTATGTTTATGTTTCCTTCCACATTTGACCAAATAGGTATATGATTGGGGCGGGGTCGTGGCGTGGACATTAGAAGCGAATACTAAATAGGGGTCTTAAACGCGAGTGCTCCTCAACCCAGGATCAAGAATTCCGGGCAGCAATCAACTTACAAATAACTAAGAACGACTACCCCCTACACAGTGGCGGAACCAAGAATTTTATTGAGATGGGGCGAACATAAAAAAAATTATATCATAAATAAAAGTACTCCGAAGACAATACAAATCTAATATAAAAAAAACTATTACAGAAATTAAAATCACTTGATGACTTGACTTTTACTCTACGTGTTTTCATATTGTTAAAATCATCTATCATTGAATTTGTGCTAAAACTCAAAACAATTTCTTTTTCAATGTATGTAATCAAAGAATTATTAAGAAATTGGTCTTCCATTCTATTTCAAAGTCTAGTCTTGATTATCTTCATAGCTGAGAAATATCTTTCAGTAGTTGCTGTAGAAACTGGAAGAGTGAGTGTAAGTCTAATCACTCTATCAATAAGAGGGTAAATGATGGACTTTCCAGTTCTTGCTAGCCCTTGACATTATTCAAATGTAGTTCATAAATTAATCAAATCTGGATGTTTAGGAATGTCAAGCTCAAAATGTTGTAACTCCATTTTCAAATGCAATTTTTCCTGCTCTATGAAATTTCTAGAATAAAATTTATCAACAAGTTTGCAAATATCATCACTATTAAATGACTTGTACTTGTTTCTTGGATCTAAAGTCATGCTCAAAGCAAATAATTCAACAGTATTATTATTGAACCTGCTATTTAATTCTTGTAATTGATAATCAATTATAGCACAAAAGATATTTACCCTATAAAATTTTTCAGAAAAATCACCTTGTTCATTTCGAGCACGACCTCTCCTTCCAATAAGGGGCGCAAATAGTAGTTTATTTTATTTTAGAAGAATAACAACAAGAAGAAGAAAGAGAAAAATAGGAAAAAAGAAATGAATGATGGGATACCTGAAACTCTTATCTTTTACTGATTTACCAAATGAAACAACTTTTTTGACTCATTCTATTCTCTTGATATTTGTGTTTCCTTTGTATCCAGACCTCTCCATTTTAGTGTTCTTTCTCCCTCCTTCTCTTTATTCTTTTCCTCTTTTTTTTTTTTTCTATTTTATCATCTTTCTTTCTTTTTCTCTTTTTCTGTTATCTCTCTTTCCCATTTTATTTTTATTACATTTTCTTTCCTTTTTTATATATTGTTTTCTTCTTTTATGTTTTCTTTCCTTTTTATTGTTTTCATATTGTTTTCTTTATATTTTTTTTCTTTCCCCTTTTACCTTTTTTTAATATTTTTTTTTTCCTTTCATTTTCATTTTTTTTACTAATTTTTTTAGTGGGGGTGGTGGCCCACCCTAACCCCCCCTAATTTCGCCACTGCCCCTACAGGGGGTAGACGAAGAGAATGTTCAGGCTGGCTTAGGACTAACTGTGTCTTTAGTTGATAATAGAAAATTTATATTAAGGCTGATCAAAAGCAACTAACTTCATTCCTTAAAATTTTCAAATTTTCATTTTGCTATTTGCCTAAAAGACTACTAAATCTCTTGATATGTTTCTCTCTGTCTAATGAAGATTTGTGTGATCTAAACTATGGTTTGATGTAACCATGAGTGATTGTTGGAATATTGTCACGAATGGACAGTTTACAGTTACATTTTTTTTTCTGCTTGTATTATTTAATAGAATCTATTATTGAGAGGAAGCAGAGAAGAGTGTTCTTGTTCTGAACGTGAACTTATGAAAAAAAAAGAAAAAAACACGAGAATTAAACTTAAATGTATTTTTTATATATTTAATTAATATATATTCCTTTTTTAATTTATTTCTAGAAAATTATATTTTCTATTTTACTACCTGACAATTTTTAAAACTTTAGTTTTGATATATTTCATTTGTCTAAGTTGACATGGCATTTTATTATCCTTTCATTTTATCAGTTAACATATGACATGATATTTTATTAACTTCTTATGTCATAATTTAATTGAATGAGACTAACAAAAATTATTAAAAACAAAAATTTGAAAGAAATGTCAAGTAGTAAAATAAAATAAATTTAAATAGTAAATTGAAAAATAAATATATTATAAATATGAAAACATATTTAAGCCCAAGAATTGAGATACCAAATTTGATTATTTTTTAAGGAGGGACCAATTTGTTAGAAGCATAAAAATTTCTTAAACATCGGTTTTGAATTTACGAGGACCAAGTTTGCAATTAAAAATTATACCAAAACCCGTTCGTTAATTACTTAGATATATTAAAATTTAGTAATGAATTTAATTAGTGTGAAAAACATTATATGATCAACTAATGAGAATTTATGGTAGTAATGACTTTTAATAGAATTAATGTAAAAATTAATTAACTTTCATAGTTTCATATATCAATGAATGAAGTGTAATTCAGTTAGTTAAAAATGATATATTTTAATACAGTATTTAATTCTTATAAATAAAAATATATATTAATTTCCAGTTGAATAAAAGTATAAAAAGATTTGTTACTGATGATATGCATAGATTTTTTTCTCTTAAAATTATTTCATAATTCTAGAAAAATTGCAGAAGCATTTTTATTTTTAATTTTCAGCTGGTCAGTCTCTTTCTCAGTTGTCCTCACCCACGTGCATGAAGAATCGATTCTCAAACTTACAATAGAATATGGAAAACCTTGCCGTGTTTGACGAGTGTCTACAAATACAAGGGGCTGGGGGTTCCAAGTCCAAGGGGTGTAAAGAAGAAAACTAAAAAAGGACCACGGTGGCTTTTTAATTTTTAAAATACTGAATGCCAAGATATGAGATGAATTCAAGTGCAACAAGATAAGCACAGGTGCAGAAATCAGACTACGTAGATAGCGATGGATCTGTCCTCGCAATGATATCAGTTGTCTTATTTTGGATTATTTGATGTCATGTACACTGAATGATTGATTGATATAAATAGTAATAATTTGTATTTTTTAATTAAATGATTTAAGATTAAAATTTTAATTATTTTTTAGTATAAAATAAATTATGTAATGAATAGAATATTTATCACTTTTTATTCATTCAAATTTTTCTAATGAACATTAATCATTTTTTTAATAAAGATTACTTTATATTAATATCATAATTAAAAAAATGTCACGGTGTTGTCACAGCGTCTCAGGAGTGAGGACCACCACCCATTAGGGACAAATTTATCGAAGTGCACCACGGAACCGTGGAGTGGAATGACCATGGTTATGAAATAGCTCGGTGACGCGTGCATGAAATCAAATCAGGTATAGCTTTTTTTTTTTTAATATATTTTTCATGCGTATAATATATATATTTTTAAGTTTATTATTATTTTTTATTATCTATCATTCCTAAACTTTTACTTTTGGTATTTACAATTAATTTCAGTTTGTTAAGTGATGATATAATAAGTTAACAAAATATTATATCATCAGTTAAGTGATGATCTAACTAACTAATAAAGTATTATATTATAATTTAACTTAGATAAATGACAAATACTAAAAATAAAAAACATATTTATGCATTTTCTTTTATTCGAAGAAATCAAATACATACTACAAGTTATGCATTTTGCTCAACCTAAGTTAAACTCATCGATAATCACGTATAGTTGTTTAATGATACTTTTGTCAGTCCTGAGTTTTTTCAACAAACATGCTATTACACATGTAACTTTTAACAATATTATTTTACCTAATACTAATACAGCACATGTGCAAACGCACGAGTAAGCCGTAACACTAGACGTATAAACTAATTGTACACATTTAGTTGTTTTTATATAAAACTTAACAAATGAGAATCAAAACTAATAAGATTGGATCTGTAATTTGTTTTGAAAGTGAAATCATGCTTACTAGTAACAATATGAAGGTAAGAGTATGTTTTGAAAGTGGTTATTTTGGGAATTCTTTATACGTACTTCTTACTTGATTTTAGCTAGAACATTCAGAAGAGGAAATTGATCAAAAGTATGAGCTCAATTAGACTAAGATAAACAACTTTGTATACATTATACACCCCCATAAACCCTTGAATTGACGTGATAGAGAAATTTAAGTGACTTTCATCATTTAGGTAACAACCACTGGAAAAAAAATAGTAAGGTGTGTAGTTTAGGATAATCAGTTCAAATTACGAATCATATCAAATGTAAAGTATATCTAGCAAGCATCATTGTCAATGCCCAATCAAGACTCATGAAATTACAGCACCACCATCCTTTATGTTCATCATAAAACTTTATCATTAACTCAAACTAACAAAAGAGAGGTTCCACCAAATTTAGGAACTTTAAAAATTAGTAGAAACAAAAAAGTAAATTAACAATCCATTGTGTTATATATAATTTGGGGTTGAAAATTCAGCACCAAAAAAGGTACGTGTGTCATTAAAATAAGAAGGATGAAAGAAAATTGCATAGAAAGATAGTAGACTCTAAATGGGTGCTAAATTAAGACCTGTTCCAAAAAGATTTTCGTTTTCATCATCACCTAATTTAGACACAATGTCTTCAAATATTTTGCAAAACACACTACAACACAAGGCAACATGAACACCAAAGATTAAGTTTTCAAAGTCATAAAGCACCTTTTCTGTTGCCTCATACTATGTGGAAACACCGTTATCGGTACATGAACACATTGATACATGCAAATAAGGTAAAACAAAAAATGTACATCTAGAATATAAAAAAAGTTATCCAATGAGTATGAAAGAACTCACTAAAGGCTCCAAGATATAGATCTTTGTTTCCAACCAGTCTACCAATTCGAGCTTGACACCTTCCATGTTGGTGGTGTCTGCTACCAAATGAACCAAGTTTGAAAAAACTTTAGAAATTTCATTTGTAGATATAAATATTAGTATATTACTAATTAAATTGTAATTATATACTGAGTGGTTGTTGGCCTATGAGACCTTGTTACTCCTATGTACATGGAAGCCCCTCTTGAGAATCCGCTGCATTTTCTGACTGAGTCAGGGAAGGGAGTACTTACTTAGAAAGACAAATAACATGCAAGAGACAAAGAGGGTATATATGTTATATCATTAATTACTATTTTTGTCTGACATATTCCTGCAAGTTTGATTTAATAAACTTTTATCAAGAAATGTTTAACCCCTTTGACACCTCTAAAAACTAAAGGGTCTTTTGCTCCAGAGATTACCCAAATACTAAGCTAGAAAAAGCCCAAACTGGTATGATTTTTGGGAGTCTTTAATGCAATTTCGTGCATGTTGCTTAATATTCCCTGCATACTTGATATTTATAATAATATTTATATATTTTCTTTTATTTGGTCATAGTGATCAAAGAATGATTTAACTTGTATACAGGTCGAAAACCACCTTCTCGGATCATATGTTATGTGAAGTCATTAGTGGCAGAGTGAAGTTATAAATTGTCATGAATCGAGAGAGAACAAATTAAGTCTAGTTGTAAAGCATTTTATTTAGATAGGATTCATAATTCTCACATCACTTAATCAAGTTATACCTCTTCATAGTTTCCAATCTTTGTTGCAGTAGGATCTTCATATACTAAAGTTTGTTCACAAAGTTTTATTGCTTTATGTAAATCCTTTAGATGACCCCACTTTGGTTGCCTAAAAATTGATTTACAGGACTCACAATATAGAAAACTGATTTGAATTTTTTGTTAGCATAGAGGAACGACAACAATGTTCTAATTTGTTATGCCTCAATATATTAAGGAACAAAGGAGGTTTATAAATTATATTATTTTCATTTATTTCTTGTAGGTCATACATAAAAAAGAAGAAAAAATATATCATAATATCAATACCATTTTCATAATCAGCACTTACTTATGGACACACTACTGCACAAAACCTTTTAATTCGCCTTAGTTTAAAAAATAATCACTTGCCTAAAGCACAAACTTCAAATTCCTAAAATAAGAAAATCAAAGTACATGAATAATATCAAAGAAAAATGAAAAAGCAAAGGAAAGCAAAACATTAGAATAGTAAAAATGAAAATAAAAACAAACCTCGAACACTGTTGAACTTGTCCACCTACGACACACTGCTAGACATTAGAATTGTAAAAGTGAAAATGAAAACAAAAAAATTGAAGCTTTGATATTAGATTCACAAAAGTTAAAATTAAAAAAAAAAATAGAAGCTTTGAACTCAAAATCACACAATTTAAAATGTATATAAAAAAGAAATATGAGAATCAATACTTACTCATGGACACACTACTGTAGACAACCTTTTGATTCGTCTTAGTTTGAAAAATAATCACTGACCTAAAGCACAAGTTTCAAATTCCGGAAATCAGAAAATCAGAGTACATGAATAATATGAAAAAAATATGAAAAAGTAAAGGAAAAGAAAAACATTAGAATAGTAAAAATGAAAATAAAAAAACCTCGAACACTGCTGGACTTATCCACCCATGGCACACTGCTGAACATTAGAATTGTAGAAGTGAAATGAAAACAAAAAAAATTAAAGCTTTGATATTAGATTCATAAAAGTTAAAATGAAAAAAATAGAAGCTTTGAATTCAAAATCACACAACTAAAAATAAAAATAAAAAATATATACGAGAATCAGCACTTACTCATGGACACACTATTGCACAAAACCTTTTGATTCGTCTTAATTTGAAGATAATCACTTACCTAAAGCACAAGCTTCAAATGCTTGAAATCAGAAAATTAGAGTACATGAATAATGATGTCTACAATTAATGTTTCATGAAATTAAAAATAAGTATTAGTTAGAGATTCCTATTTCAACAAAAAACCTTCATACATATATGCTCGAAGGAAAAATGGTAAAGCTGAAATCAATATAACTAATCTACTTTCTATGTCGTACAAGTAATTTAACATAAAGGTCATACTGCCTATTATCTGAAGTTTTCATAACTTTTATATACATAACCGAGACCTTATAGTTTTGTATACAGAATTACACCCACAAAGACCTTTATTTCCTACATCCAAGTGCTTGATAGAAGGCAACATATATTCGCTAATTAAACCATAATAGTATTAAACCTATTTGACATTAAGACTATTAGTTGAGGCAGTTAGATGGGCACTCAATTGCATCAGTGATGACATAGTTAGATGCTATTGAACTGATATAAAGTTCAATTTCAGTCAAACAACAGAAACAAATTAAAAGACTGCAAACACATGAAAGGTTGAAAAGAAAATCATTTTCCTTCATGAAGAATAATTTAAGAATTATACCATTGTAGGTTTTCTCCTGAAATTAATCAATAAGTATCTTAAAAATAAAAAAAAACTAAATATCATACTTAGTCTCAAGATTCCCAATACTGTTTATAAGACACCTAGGTAGCAAAATCTATTAAGTTAAAACTAAGAAAAACAAAAAAGTCATAACAGGTAAATAGTGACCTTCAAGATAAACTTATAATTTTTCCACCAATAAAATTACCTTCAAGGCAAAAACACAATAATAAATTGTCAAAAGATAGAATTTTATAACACTTGATAATTTATAAAATACCTACCTTACCTCAAGAAGAAGAAGGTTATAATTTTCTCTCTTAGTGACAATTTTATAACACTCATAATTCATAAAGTACAAAATAAGAATATAATTTTTTTTTAAAATGTTTATATCACCAAATTTTAATATTCTGGACCATAAGTGTTCTAAATAATAAATCAACATAACATGACAACAACAGTTACAAATTGAGAAATGATGAGTAATGTAAATTTCATATTGATGTGAGTGATGGTTGAGGAAGAGTGCAACTAACATTAATAAGGGGGAAAAGAATAAGCCAAATCAATGTGATAATCACATATAAATGAACTACTCTAACTTCTATTAGAGATACCATAGGAACTCAATTAAATAATGAAAAAAATACCAAAGTTGAAACATATATGCCACCTAAACATGCCCTTGTAATTGTCCAAAAATGCCCACTATTTCCTACAATGTAAATACACAATCTTAAGTAGAATATAATTACTCAATCTTAAGTAGAATATAATTACTCCTAGCATAAAATATAAAATACAACATATCTTATGCATCTTACCCTAATATAGAGAATGAATATCCTTCATAAATCTGATTACAAAGAAGAAACAATATGTTGTAACTCCAAACTACAAGAGGAAAGTACTCCTTCTATGCAAAGATATGTTAAAATAGGATTAGTCTTACATGATAACTATAGGAAAAGTTGTAAATAAGGTAATTAGATGCTACAATATAATGATTGAAAAAACATTATCTATTTAAGAACAAATGGAATATTTTATTGAGACTTAAACATTGATGAAAAAAATGGTCAAGCATCAAAAGTTGTTATCAGTCAATATCTCTGAGAAGAATGTTTCACCTTTAGCAATTTTTTAATTTAAATTTTTTCTTTTGGAAGAATATGTCTTTCTCTTAATACCCAGTAAAACATCAAGTTGCATTCTTTTCTTTATAAGTAAATAACTTTTTCCTCTTAACTTTTTTTTATAATCTATCAACTATATATAATTGAAAAGTCCTTAATAATATATATGTGCGTATAAAATTTTCCTGAAAATATTAATTTTAAAAGGTGATATTCTTAACAACATGAGAGACAGATTGAAATGTCAGGCCATGAAATGTCTATCTAGATGGTTCTTGATTTCCAGCATGCATTCCTTCAGTTTCATTCCTTTGGTGAACTTGACCAAATAGATTGGTTCCTAATTTAGATACACACCAACCTATTTCAAAGGATATATAGTGCATAGTGCATGTAGCAAAACAACATATACTAATTCCATAGTACATTAGTATAAGTTTGTGTTCTGTATCAACTCTATTCACAAATTAAATTGATAATAATAATTAAGAGAGTTTAATAATGCCATGTTAGTATTGTAAGGAAAAATAAGTATCTATACATTCAACCCCCCAAAAAAATGAAGATTCCATAATTTAAGATAAATAACCATTCATAAGATACTTGAGATTTGACACTATTAGGACAATATTTGTACACTTGAAATAGATACTACAACATGTGATTGCTTCATGATCTAAGAAGATGAAATTGAAAAAAGGCAACCAAAAATAACTATGCAATGTTGCAAAGAGAATCCAAATAAGGAGGAATCTAAACAATAAAATGGATGTGAAATTAATTCAGTCCCTCATGGTTAAAAAAATTAACAATGTGCATACAATAGTCCAATAAATCACACAAATGATAGAAAATATAACAATATATGATCATCTATTCAAGCAAAAGTGGTACTAACAAAAGAAGTTTGCATAGCATTAGGATCACTAATTGTGCTCTGGCCACTGTTTCCAATAGAATTTGAAACATGCCCAATAACCTGAAAACAAAGCACAACAGTACATAATGTTCCTTATGAATAAATGAGTGATGTAGTGTGATTTCAAATTCTAACTCATTTCACCATTTGTGAAAGATTATGCTATAAGCCTTAGCATTTCCTTCTTGCATGTTGGGTTATATTCCCTGCATACATGATATTTATAATAATATTTATATTTTTCTTTTATTTGGTCGTAGTGATCAAAGAATGATTACCTTGTATACAGGTCCAAAACCACCTTCTCCGATCTTATTCTATGTGAAGTCATTAGTGGTAGAGTGAGTTAGAAACTGTCATGAATCGAGAGAGAACAAATTAAGTCTGGTTGTAAAGCATTTTATTTAGATAGGATTCATAATTCTCACATCACTTAATCAAGTTATACCTCTTGATAGTTTCCAATCTTTGTTACAGTAGGATCTCCATATACTAAAGCTGGTTCACAGAGTTTTATTGCTCTATGTAAATCCTTCATACGACCCCACTTTGGCTGCCTGAAAATTGATTCATAGTACTCACAATATAGAAAATTGATTTGAATTTTTAGTTAGCATAGAGGAATGACAACAATGTTGTAATTTGTTATGCCTCACAATATTAAGGAACAAAGGAGGTTTATAGATTATATTTTGAGATTTATTTATTGTAGGTCCTACATAAAAAAGAAGAAAAAATATATCATAATATTAGTACTTATTATTCATATCAAGTATTTATAATCCTTTGCGCTTACCATATTCATCAAGTGGGGCATCATAATCATAGCTTGTAGCAATAAAGGGAGCACCAGTAGTTCAACCGAAATTTGTCCCTCCATGATACTGAAAGGAGCAAAATAAAGGGAATGAGTTGAATATTTAAAAAAGGTGAATATACACATCAACATCAATACCTTTAAGAGCAGTAGCCCGAAGTCTAAGTTCCTATTTCTTAACGTTATTTTCCTTTAGCACCTGCCATAATAGATTTAAGAATTAAAATCCGTTAGCCATTTTTATTTCTTAATACAGAAGGGTCATCACAAAGGATCATTTAACTCATTAAAACGACAAAAATACTTGTAAAGAATGATTCACAAAGCAAGGACGGTCCATGTTTGTCAAATACCAAACCGCAGAATTAAAAAATAAAGCTTGTCATAAAGAAATACAAAATTCTTTCAAGCATTTGATCAAACACATCACTTGCAAACCATAAATGAGATGAACCCAACTAAAAAAACACAATATCATTCATAGAGGATCGTTTACCTCATAAAAACAAAAAAAAAACTTGTAAAGAATGATTCACAAAGCAAGGACTATCGATGTTTCTCAAATACCAAACCACAAATTTTTTTAAAAAATGAAGCTTGTCATAAAGAAATACAAATTTTATTCAGACATTTGATCAAAACATCACTTGGAAACCACAACTGAAACCAACCCAACTAAAAAAAAACACAATATGATTCACAAAGGATCATTTACCTCATCAAAACAAATAAAAAAACTCTTGTAAAGAATGATTCGCATAAAACATTAAAAACAAAAAAAATCAAAAGGAAATAAGAGCATTTATCTCATCAAACTAAAAAAAAACACTTGTAAATAATGATTCACAGAGTAAGGACTGTCCATGTTTGTCAAATACCAAACCACAAAATTAAAAAATAAAATGAAGCTTGTCAGAAAGAAATACCAAACCGTACCTTATCGAACTAAACCAGAACCTTAATCACGAGCTTGGGGCTGAGAGTGTCGTTCTGGACCATCGGGTGGTGAAGTTGGAGAGTTTAGAGTGGTTTGGTTTTGTTTCTTCTTCTTCTTCTGGTGCTTCTTCTAAGTTAACGTTTGATGCTTCTTTGGAGTTAACTTTTTATACCCTAGAATTTGGAGGAGATGGGTATATAAAAGAGAAGAAGAAGCGCCATAGCAAATGAAAATAATCTAATAGCAGAAGAGGAAGATGAAAAGAGACGAAGCCGTAGTGGAAGGATTGGAGAAAAAAATAGAAAGAAAGAAGAGATTGAGGGAGCAGGAGAAAGTGAGAAAATGGAGAAGCAATAGAAAATGGAGATCTAAGGGGGTGGAATTTGAATTTCAAATTGGAATTTGAGGGTGAGGGATATTAGGGAGTTAACGTGTTGGAAGTTTGTTTTTAAGAAACTTAGTGAATTTGTGGGGATGGCATGTGGCAGCAGGAGCTGAGGGAGTGTGTGGAGCAAACCTTTTTTTATTAGACGTAGTAGACTTAATAAAAATGTTGCTAAAAAATTTTGACAACATTTAAAAAATGTTGTCAAATATGAATAAATTTTGCTAATATATATTTACAACATTTTATAAAATGTTGTATATAGCCCATATCGCTAAAGGTTTTAGCGACATGGGATAGACACAATATTTGATAAGTTTTAGCGACATGGACTATACACATTATTTGATAAAATGTCATGAAAATATATTAATAACATTTATTTATATTTAGCAACATTTTTTTAAATGTTACCAAAAACTTTTAGCACTTATAAAATATTTAACATAATTGCCCACAAATGGTCATTAAAATAACATTCCTAAGGAAATTATCAATGCTCTTAAAGGTGAGCATCCTGATCGTCCAAGCAAGTATCAAAACAAGCCTCAAAGATATCCAACCATTAAAGAAGAGGCTATATATCAAAGTCTAGTAGTGACGATGCAAAGTGTTAAGGATGATCTGGATGAGGGTGTTATATCTAGGTTGGCTTGTCATGCTCTATGAGGACATACCCCCTACCTTAGCGACAACGGAGTTCCTAAGGTGGTCATTAAAATATTTCTTCCTTTATTTCTACAACAAAATTAACTAAAATAAGATGAAAAATAAAATTTAAACTATTTTAAATCTATTTAATTTATTCAAAACTTAATTATAAACAAGGTTAAACAAGCTTAAATGTATTGAAATATTTAACATAATTGCCCACAAATGATCAATAAAATAACATTCCTAAGGAAATTATCAATGCTTTTGAAGGTGGCATCCTGATCGTCCAAGCAAGTATCAACACAAGCCTCAAAGATATCCAACCGCTAAAGAAGAGGTTGCATATCAAAGTCTAGTAGTGGCGATGCAAAGTGTTAAGGATGATTTGGATGGAGGTGCTATAGCTAGGTTGGCTTGTCATGCTCTATGAGGACATACCCCCTACCTTAGTGACAATGAAGTTCCATGGAGATCAACATGGATTTGTCAATGGGCTTAGGTCAAAGCCTATCATGGATGGCTTCCATGAAGTTGAAGTTTGTAGACATGCCTTTGTAGTAAACCCATTTGTTATTTCGGTGTGTCAAAGGTGGCAAAAAATGGCTCCATAGTGCTTACAAGAAATAAAGAGACAAGTCGAGGAACTATTAGATGTTGGATTCAGAAGGGAGGTCTAATATACCACCTAGTTGGCCAACATTGTGTTGCTCAAGAAGCATGGTGGTAATGGCGGATGTGTGTAGACCAAAACAAGCATTTCCCAAAAGATTCATACCTTTTTCTTGACATTGACAAACTAGTTAATGGATCATCCTGATATAGGTTTTTAACTTTCATGGACACATATTCTGTTCTAGATATAATCAAATTTTGTTGCGCCCCGATGATCAGGAAAAAAATATGTTTATGACTAAACATGCAAACTATTGTTACAAGGTCATGTCTTTCAGGATAAAGAATGACGAAGCTACCTATCAAAGGATGATGAAATTTTTTTGAGAAACAAATAAATCACAATCTTGAAGTTTACGTGGACGATATGATTGTGAAGAGTTCCATCCTGGAGAAACATTTACAAGACTTGAATGAAGCATCTAATTAAATCCTGACAATGTCAAGCCATATTATAAATAGCGATTCCCAAGGGTATGAAAGACATTCAGAAGCTGAATGGAAGGTTGGTCGCCCTAATGAGATTTGTAGCAAAGTCGATTGTAAAGACTTTGCATTTTTCCAGCTTTTACAGAAAGACAAACTCTTCTAATGGGCACAATGTAACAACCCGCCTCGTCGCTACGGTATTACTAACTCTAATCGTACAATTTTTTAATTTTAATGAAAACTCCATTAAATTTGATTACGAAAATGGTGGTAAATTATTTGCGATATTACACTTGTCATACTATATATAAATATATAAATAAATACACAAACATGTATATCTTAAACCATCACATGTCAGGATATAAATTAATTGTATTTACAAGTATTTACGCCTGAAATGTACATATCCATCAAAAATAAATCAAGAGACCGACTAAGAAAGAGTTGACTATCAAAACACAACTCTTTTCCAAAAAGTAATCCATCGTCATTGTAAGGCTTCAGGTGTCCACGTGGCACTTTATATTAAAGTATGTTAATTACCTAGTAATTATGATAATAACAACCTTGCCACAAATATGGGTTCACACTCGTTTAACATATGTTGACAAGGAAACCGAGTTAGCATGATCGGATTGACCCTTCAAAGGGTAATAACACCTTATAGGGGGGAATGCGGATAAGGTCGGACAAGATCAGAGAGGGAGGAACCTTGGACTCGTGAAGTACCAAGGCAGGAACCCTAACGAGGTCGGGTAATGATGACCAGGGTAGGATCTTGGACAAGGTTGTCCGGGCTACGCATACCAAGTGGGGGAGTCAAATGCGCTTGACTCACCAACCCGGTAGTTGGTGCTTTCACAAGCTTACCCTATGCATGTGATCCGCACTGACTATCAGGTCACTTGTGTTAGATTCAAGTGTTAGAAGAATCAGAAGACAAGTATTGTTTTGATATTTGTTTCATGCCCACTCATGTGATGATGGCATTTGTAATTTTTCCTTTTGGTTAAGCTTGGTTCATTAAGGTTAAAGTCTAATAATCCTTTGCAGTCATAAAAGAAATCAGACATATATGCATTCACTCTTAGGATTAGAATCATATTAGTATATGCAATTGATTAGAAATACATTGATAAGTCTAAACTAGCATTAAAAATGTTTTCTTACTATGTAATCGATTACACAAGTCATATAATTGATTACATAAGGTATCTGCATAATCCTGTTTAGCTTATGAACTGGTTTAATCGATTACCAAATAATCGTAATCGATTAAATGTGCTATAGAGTAATATGAATACTTCTGGCGTAATCGATTAAAACACATTATAATCGATTATCTATGCTTATGACTAAAACTTGTATTTCTGGCGTAATCGATTACATGGTCAAATAATCGATTACTTTGTTCGTTCAAAATTTCCAGAAATATCATGAACAATTTAATCGATTAAATAGACGAAATAATCGATTACACGTGTTAAAATAATCGATTACAGAAACGAAATAATCGATTACAGTCTGTTAAATCTGTTTTTTTATAAATAGGCAAGCAGTGTCTTAGAAAACCACACATTGATTTCGAGAGCTTTCATTCATACAAGAGTTTTAGTAATCTCTGAGTGCTTCAAAGAGTTAAAAGAATCATTTTGATAGTGTTGTTCATAAGAGTTAGAATCATCATGCTTGCTTAAGAGAAGGGGTTATTTTGTGATCATTCATGCATTGAGCTGTGTCAAGATCAATCAAGAAAGCATATCATTCATCACCTCAGGTTATAAATTTCGTGTATATCCTTTATGCTGCAAAGGAATATAAGGTGATATCCTTCTTGAACTTCAAGTTTTGTTCTTTGTAATTTTCTTCTTTTGATTTCTGGAATTTGTGTTGAATCTTTCCATGTAACAGTTGGGTTTCTTTAAAACATTACTAGAAAGGGTTTTCTAGTGGGTAGAACTGAGTAGTGTTCTCAGGTTCTAGGTCTTTTGATAAATCTAGGGAATAGATTTAGAGTTTTGCCTAGGGTAGGTAAAAGAGACCTTGTTGATTGCTTGTAAAGAATTAAAATCTGTTAGTGGAACTCTAATCTGGTTTGGATTAGAAGGTAAACTGAACGTTGTAACGCCTCTCTTTACTCTCTCTCGTGGTTGATTGATTTTAGATAAAATCTCATATCCCTTATGTATTAAAATGAGTTTAGTTATAAATTTCATGAAAATTTCTTTTTCTTATTACTTCAAATAAGCGAATTCTTTCTCACCACGCTTCATACAATTACAATTCATCAAAACAGTCCAGAATATCGCACAGTCCATCAATACAGTCCAAGTACAAGCCAACATGAAATACAAAGAATTTAACTTATTACAAATCATCAACATATCTTCATCATCTTTCCTTTATAATTCTTCTAGACTTTCCTGCTTTTCTGCTCGCCCAAATGAATTTGGGGTCATCACAGGTGTCAACCACAGACACAAAATAGGGTAAGTTTATGATAAATTTAGTTTGAATAAAATAAACATAAACAACTTATTCACACATTTATTTCCCAACACACTAATTAAATATTTAACATACCACATATTCATTAATAAATAATTATTCCACCTAATCAACATGGGATGTAAGTAATGCATGCTTATCTTCTTTATATGATGCATGTCTGAGATCTCAGGTTATTAAATTATCATCAGTGGCCACAGTCAGATAGCCCCATCCCAGTGGCACAAACTTATCCAACCAGTCGGGGTAGCCCAGGGGCGCGTAGGATAGTCACCTCCACCTATGTGATCATCATGGTGGTGTGGTCCTCCCTGTCTCAACTACCCCCAAGTTCATAACACCTTTGAACGCGTGGACTCAGTTTAGCTATCTGACAACAACAACAACATCAACTTCACGGTCTTATGCCCCCCGCCAGGCCTATGCATATGAGAATGCATGAATGATTCATTTCATTTCATCTTTTCTTCTTTTAATATTATTTTTCCTCTTACATCTGATATACTTCAAGATTCAACATCTTTAACAACTCATGGCATATGCTTAGTAAACAACATGGAAAGCTTCTTTCAACCAACACATGAAGCTTTATACAACACTTAAGCACATAGCCATGGTTCAACTTCATAAATCTTTTAAAGATAAATCATAAGATTTAATACTTATTCAACTCTTAATCTTCTTTATCACAACTTCAAAAGAACATCTTAGAATCCATAATTAGTCACAACAAATACTCCAACACTTTACTTATCTTTGTCTCTTTGGAATTTCATCAAACACTTGGTAGGTAAGCTTTGATTCATAACTAGAAAATAAGTAAAATGATATTTAAACTTAGCATAAACAATATTCAAGAATCTTGTAAAACACTTTTTAAATCCAATATATAAGCTTTATTTCATACACTACAATACTTTTTAAAAGAAAGTTATGTTAATCCTTATAAAGTTTACTTTGATACATATACTTCCAACATAACTCTAAAATAAAATAGACATATTTAAGAATTTAGGAAACACTTTTATCAAACACATAAACTTTAATAAAAGATAAAACACTTTAGCTTTAGTGACATATTCATGATATATTTTTAGTTCTAATTACTTTTCCTTAAAGATAATCATTATAAATATAAATTTAAGTCACTTATCATTCATTTATTAAGCTTAGAATTAAGTTTATTTATTCAAACCATCATCCATTAATCAAAATCAATTCACTTAATCAACTATCCATTCATTTCATAATCTTTAGTTCTTTGAGGCAATTCATCAAACATCTAGTATACAAGGATTAATCTCTTATGAAACCAAATGGAATTCTTAACATAATTAATATTCAAAGAATCATAAACCACCTTCCTACAAAACATACAACCATTAGTAGTAATAAAGCATTACAACTCAAATCTTAATCCATTTTCCTTAAAGATAGATGTTAGTGTTTTTAGATTTAGGTCACTTTAATTCATCACTTGTAAGTTTAAATTATTCGTCTAAGACTTCTTTTTGTTACTATAATCAAGTTTCTTATCCAAGAACTATTCACCTAATAATTCTTAAATCTTTAAAACACTTCATCAATCACCTAAAGCACAAGGCATAATTTCTTATAGAAATTATCAAGAATCTTAATATTCAAACTTAATTCACCATAAACCTCCCTTACCTTGGTTTCCTTAGACTTTTGGGTAGCTTTTCCTTCCTCCACTTGAATGTTCCTTACTCTAGAATCCAAGCTTTTCACGTGGGAGTTCAAGGGTGTAGACCTTTGTGTTTCTTTAGGTAAAAGGTGGATTTAGAAAAGAATAAAATGGAGTGGATGTTGGTCACGTTGGCTTCCCTTTGGGCAGCCAATTTTCAGTCCATTTACTCCTTTATATAGTGTCAATGAAGTGCTTGATTTTACCATAAAAATATCTTCCCAAGCTTATGATAACTTAACTTTCCATTTGCTTAAATCTTATTGGCTATTGAATTTTGTTCATCCAAGTGGCCTTACTCTTGAAGTTTCTCTACTATTCTCCCTCCTTTCTTGAGTTATCACGTGGATTCCTTGGTTTGGAGAGCAGTCCATGCTCATTTGCCTTGCTTCACGTGGAATGGCTAGGTTTTATGCCTAAAAAATCTTCTCCAAAGTCATAATAACCAAGCTTTCCAAATGGACCAATCATATGAGTTTGTAATTTCCATCCAACCAAGTGTCCTATTTCATGATTCTTCTACACTTCTCTTTGCTTTTATCTTGTTTACCACGAAATTAGGCTTGTAGAGCAAGTCTTTTATTGCTTTATTATGTGAAAGGCTAGCTTAGTTACCAAGATCTCCTCCCTAAACCCGTTTTATTAAAATATTCATTCTAAATTCATTAACCGTTGGATTTCTCTAAAATTTTAAGGGTATACTCCTATCTCATATATCTAATATTTTGACCGTTGGATCTTTGATATAATGTCTAGAATTTCATCCGTGTCTAAAGGAGTCAAGAGAAGGTTTACTTGAAAAAATCTTCTTAAGTCATCATTACTTACTTCCATTTGCTTAATTTTTATTGGCTAATGCTTTCTATCCTTACATGTGTCTTTGTTCTTGAAAATTCTTCATTCTTCTCCCTTTCTCTTCTTGGCACGTTGGGATTCAAATTTTGGAAGGCAATTGCTTTGCTTCCTTCATGTGGAATAGCCATATGTTAAGCTTAGTCATAAAAATCTTATCTTTAAGTCATAATAACTTACTTTCCAAATGGTCCAATAATAATCTTCTAAGTTTCTTAATCATCCATGTGTCTATTCTTTTTTCCTAAAGCTTTTCTCCATTGGTCTTGTATCATATGGTTAAGACTTAATCTTAGAAAACCAATTCAACCATTCTTCCTCTATTCTATGTAACTATTATATTCTAATTTCTTATTGGTCCATCTTGCCTTGAATTACTACATTAACTTATTTTGGAAACCTATTTTTCCCATAAGAAAATCCTATGTTTAGGTTCCCATAAATTTCTGAAGTCTTCTTGGTCATTTTTATCTAAAGGGTATTTTAGTAATTTACCATCCTCGGGACGTGATGGTAATTATCCAATTTGTTTAAGGATTTTTATGGAATTTCCTCCCTAAAATATCTCACCAAAATATCTAGGGGTATATTGGTCATTTCAAAAAATGTCCAGGGGCAAAATTGTCATTTTTACCTTAGGGACATAACCGTCATTTCTGAAATTGTTCAGGGGCATAATCGTCATTTGCCCTATATCTTTTGTACTGCCCCTAATTAATATTTCACCCCAGCAATTGACTGTTCTTCAAAATTTTGGGGTGTTACAAACGTAGCCTTAGTGGTTGGAGGTGAACCAGTATAAAATTGTGTGCATTTATGTTTTGAGATACATTTCATTAATTGCTTGAGATATTATTTTGTGTATCAATTCAAACTTTGATTTAACACAAGAGTTAATTGATTGGAGAAGAAAATTGTTTACTAAATTTGTTTTTGATTTAAGATACGATCCAAGTTAATTTTTCCGCTGAGTTTTGTTTTCCAAGAAAAGTTTAAAAAGGATCAAAAACCAATTCACCCCCCCTCTTGGTTTATTGGATTAGGTATTCATTGTATTTTCAACTTGAGTGACACGTGTTGACTCTAGTAACGTGTGTGACGTGCGTTAAACGCCCTGAGTGTATAAGTAGTGTGCGTGTGAGTCATTTCTTACATGACTCATTTCTTCCTCTGTCCCTTCACCTAAAAGCACTCTTTCTGTCTTCCTTTTCTCCGTTTCCGCCATTAGCAAACGAGGGGAAGCTCCTGGTTTAGGGGAGAGAAGGCGATTTGTAGAACATTCGAGCTTGGAGAAGCTGTTTGCTAGCCTCGCTAACAATCTTAGAGGTAAGAAACGTCGGTCTAATCTTAAAATCTACTATTATGGATTTTTGGGCTAGGTCGCGATAGACCCTTTTGGGGGTCTGCATGTCACCTGTGGGTGACTAGTTCTTGTAACCTGGAGATGTATAGAGTTTCTCTATATGCAACGGGTGAAAACCGCTATTGATTACTTGCATGCATGTATGTAGGGCGCGATGCTGAGGATTGTGGGATTCAGAACCGCGAGGTTGAGCGAACCAGTGAAGAACTCATGGCAGGTAAGCTTCTTGTTCTTGAGAGTCCTTCTCTAGAGCGTGTTCCACCATACTCCGAGGGAGTGATGGTTATTGTATGTCATGATGCATGTATTGAAATTGTGTGTTACTGCTTTATGATTGAGAACATGTATATGATTTGCACTGTGATGCTTTGTTGCGATGTGTGAGATTCTCTAGCCAGTAGAATGGACAAATATGGACTTCCCTTAGAGTCATATACGTCCGTGCGGAACCCAGAGGGAATGTGTCCATTAAGTTGGATGACCTCTCTTGTTATATCCAAGGATATACAGGGAATGTGCCCATTAAGTTGGATGATCTCTCTTGTTATATCCATGTGATTATATACATGTGATGTGTTTGATGTAAGCCGGGATGACTAGCTTGTGTAACGCCCGTTTTGATGCTATGTATCGTGGAAGTGAACTCAGGAAAGGCGAAGCCCTCCAGAACCCGGAGTTTACTGAGATTATTGTCTCACCCTAGTTGAGGATTATATGTTATTGCAGATGATGAACACAGAGAGGACGGCGGATCCCGGGGCAAGAGGCCTGAGTAGCGAGGCAGTCTGAGGGATTTCGGACTGGAGGCCGAGTCGGGACGGGTTCTGAGTTAACCTTGGTCTATTTTGGAGCATGTTGGCTCTGCTTTTCGTTATGTTTTTACGCGTGCTTGTAACCTGGCCCTATGGGGATATCGTACCCAGGGTCTTATATGCTTGTAAACTCATGAACAATTACCATACATAATGCAAACCTTTATCTTATTTATGGACGTATGATGATGTCATGTTATTAGTTGCTTCCTAATTAATTTTGCTAAATTAATTACTGCGCTTAACAATCGTAATGCAATGTTAACAACCGGATGCATACGGGCTGTTACAGTTATCACGACGGCTTGGCGGCTCCAACCAAAAAGAATCTCTCTCCAAAGTCACCTAATGCTGCTCATCTGCTCACACGAATGAAGGTTCGCGATCATCATAGGTACCAACCACACGGTACAACAAATGCAAGGGTGAGTTTATTATATAAAACCAACAAGCATTAGGTAACAACAATAACAACCACACTCATTACCCAAGATCCATCAATCCAATAGACATTCGACACACCAATCATCCAATTCATTTCATAATTCAAACAATCACGTTAAGAATGATGCATGCTCCTGATTTCACTCTCACCATGCAATGTGGTACCATATCCAGGGAAATAGCCTCTCACAGGAAAATGATTCATCGCCTATCAGGGTCATCATGTCGTGCACTGATCGTCCCCCCAGTGATCAGCCAGCGGCGCTAGGGAATTCCAAACCTGATGGCCCCTTAGTACCTGCCTTTTCAGCACATAGAAACCCACATGTATGCGCATGCCTTCATTCTATTTCCATCAATGCAATATGAAGTATGAAACATGGGCATCATCAATGCATAACCCGGCTAGGAACAAATCCTTCATCGCAAAGGTAACCCGTCATGCACCCCCATGTACATACATAACACACCAATATGGGCTCATCGATGCACTAACTGTGGCTAGGAACAAATCCTTCCTTGCAGGCGTAACCAACCGGTCACTGCATCCCATGTGAACATACATATCATACAACCATGGCACCATCAATGCATGACCTAGCTAGGAACAAATCATTCCTCGTAAGGGTAACCCGTCATGCATCCCCCATGGGTATCCATGTGTATCCACACCACACAATGACATTGTCCACATTAACATTATCTCTCATCAATGTCATTATCAACATCAACATCAGATCATGTCAATATCATCATCATACGTATCAAAGTCATCTCATTTCAACATCATCAACCACATCATATTATTTCATTTGTACATCATCAAACATATAATCATTATCTCATTCAATCATCACCAACACATCAATAACATCTCATTTCATCATTATCAATGACATCAATATCACTTCATTCATCCACAATCCATATTACTACGAGACTGATATTTTAGGAAAATTCTAAATTAAAGAGAAGGACTACAATATAGAAAACACACTCTTATGCCCATTTAAAAATTTAATAAACAATTAAATAGGAAAACATATTATAAAATTTTGGGCAGAATCTCCTCTGTAATTAAGACTTTTCCCAAAAATCCAATCAATTACAACAACAATATCATTTACATTTTATCCATCAATAACAAATTCATCGCATCCCATTCGTTAAAAATACATTTTTTCTTGAAAATGAGCACACAAAAGGAACAAGCATACATCAATGATAGATATATCGCATCCCATTAGTTTAAAACATAACTTTTGTTGAAAACCAGCACACAATAGGGACAGGCAGATATCCTCATAGTTGGACTCCCAGGCCCCCAACTATGGTACCAAAACTATAACTAAATAATAAACTCCCCTTACCTAACTAGGAGTTCTCCCTGTTACAGCCTAGCGGTGTTGTTTCGCGATCCTTCGAATACTAGTGCTTGTCCGAACGCAGATCTGCATATACCAAATTGAAGATAATTTAGTATAGATTTCAAAGACAAGGTCAATATTAATATTTAGGGTAAAATACCCACTCAAATCGAAAGGGGCTAAACGGTGTTTTGGGAGTTCACATCAAAAGACATCATTTTGAAATTTCGATTACACCAATGTGACCAGGGTTCAACAAGGATCACGGAAATGACATCAATTTCATAAAAAGGAGACTTTTAAAACATCTCATTTCAAAGGGTTTTCAAAGGAAGTGTATATTTCATAACAACGGTACCCAAAACACAAGAGACACTAAGATAAGCTTAAACTAGCTAGAAGAAGACAAAGGAAACTGAGATTACCTCAAGGAAACCAATAAAGAAGGATTTAGAAGCTTTGTTCTCTACCGAAAGTTCAAGAAGAGTTTTGAAGATTCCACTCTAATTAAAGGGTTCCTATCCGTGCGGTGGTCCAATAGCAAGCGGCGGTGGCTCGTGGTGGTCACCGGTCTGGTGGCCGTGGCTGATGGAGGAGGATGGTGGGGGACTAGGGTGCTGTTTGGGGGAATAATGAGGCTCCATTTTCATGGTTTACATTGCTGGTACATACTTATAACCAACTTGATTCACCCAGGCGAGCCAAAATGCCTTCCAAAATTCGCTTGGGCGAGTTGATCCAATTTTAAAATTTTTACTTCTGTGAAAAATTAATATCTATGCTTCAAATGTTATTTCTCCAATCTCAACGGTCAAAAGTTACATATATTGGTTAGGAGCCTACCTTTAAAATATGAAGGTGATCCAACGGTTAACAATCCAGAATTGTGATTTTACTAAAATAGGTTTGGGTCAAACTCGGAATCACTCAATTTCAACGCTGCTCAAACAAACTCCATATAACTTGACATTTACACCAAGCAATTGCACATGAATAATTCACATAAAATTTCAAATAATCTATACTAATCAAATAAGCAAATAACACAAGAAATACATCAAACATCTATTTTCAGGGTGTTACACACAAGGATGTGAAACCTTTTTTTAGCAACTTAAAGAAACATTGTCAACCCCATCTATCCTAAAAAATTGGAGCCAATGGAGGTATTTTACCTATGCTTGGTCATGGAAGATAAAGTAGTAAGTGCAAAACTATAAAGGAAGAATACAACATACAAAAGCATTATACTTTGTAGGAAGGAGATCTAGACATAAATTTGTATTACCTTAAAATTGAAAAAGTCATCCTAGCTTTAGTATATGCAACACGAAGGCTATGCCCATACTTCCAAGCACATCAAATATTTGTAAGGACAAATATGTCCATATGACAAATACTCCATCGTCCTGAGTTGGTAGGGTGAATGACAATATAGGCCATCAAGTTGTCTGAACACAACATCTAGTATCAACCTAGACAAGCTTTGAAAGCCTGACTTAATCGACTTTATCACTAAATTAATTGATTGAGTAATCATCAAGAAAACTCGACTTGGAATTTATTTGTGGATGGTTTGTACAATGAGAAAATATGTGGGTTGACATTGCTAGAGTTTCCTAATGGATTGTGATTGAGCAAGGCTTAACATTCACATTTCCAACATCAAATAATCGATTTTTTTACCAAATGGAGGCAAGTCATGCCACGTGGCATGACTTCTAAGTCAGAAGTCCTGCCACGTGGCACAACTTCTTTTTTTTTTATAAAAAATAATAATTGGTCTCTAATTTCGGTCGCTATTTCAGTTGCTATTACTTTTTGCGACAGAATATTGTGGGTTTTTTGTTTTTTTATGTTTGCGACCACAATATTCTGTCGCAAAAAGTAATAGCGACAGAAATTACCGACCAATTTTTATTAAAAAAAAAAAAAGAAGTCGTGCCACGTGGCACGACTTGCCCCCATTTGGTAAATAAAAAAAAATTGCCCCTATTGGGTGAAAAGGCCCAAATAATCAATCAAAATAAAAAGCTTGCATTGCACGCTTCCAACTAGTTGCAAACATGGGCATAAAAGGCATTACAAGTACATACTCATTCACAATTGATGGTATCTTGAGTCATTGGGGCCTATCATGTTAAGGAACTAATAATGTAGAAATATATGGAAAAGATTAAAAATGCTCTAGAAAATTTGAAAGGATTTCATATACATACCCTGAGAGAAAAATTGGGAGCCCGATTTTGTCTAATATACTAAAAGTTGTACATAAGAGGTTTTTCCAATCACATGGTAGAAGCAGAGTATGTGTAGGCATAAATTCAAGAAGGATGTTCTGGGAAACATTATGGTCACCGAACTTTGGCAAAGGTAATCTGAGATGGTTTCTATTAGCCTACAATAGAAAAAGACATTGTCGACTATGCAAAAATTTGTGACAAAAGTTGAAAGTGCTTTGATGTTCATCATGCACTATTAGAGGAGCTAAATAATTTAACCTCTACATGGCCAATTTTATGATGGGGAACTAACATTCTAGGTTCTTTTCCCTAGGCACTGGGACAAGTTAAGTACTTGATGGTAGTAGCAGATAACTTCACAAAGTGGATCGAGATGGAGTCTTTGGCCACCATCACCTCTAAAAATGTGTAAACTTTTGTGTTTTGCCAAGTAATTTGTAGATTTTGCATTCCCAACATGATGATCATAAATAATGTCACGCGATTCATTAATAACAAATTTCATAACATCCAATCAAGTTTGTTTAGAATATAGTTTTAACCTTTAAAACTAATTTGATTTAAAGATGACACAATTATTAATGCATAAAATCGGTTGTAAAAATATAATAAATATAAAAAATATTTTAAACAATTTGTATGTCCAAAACTAGTTATGAATATATAACTGGTTATATAACCATTTTTTCATAACCGATTATGGTTTGGTTATATTAACGACTTGACATATTGGTTATTAAAAGGTTAAGTTATTAAAATAGCCTAACCCTGATCAACCCTAATTAAGACTATTTGGTTTTTTTATTTTCCCACTCTCAGTGGTAGACATTCCCCTCTTGGCTCGAGGCATGGGATCTATTTCATCTTTTTTAAGTTATTTCTGTAATCAAGCTCAATCATCATCACTTCATATCCCTTAACAAGGAAATACTCTAGGTCATCTTCTTCTACTTTCTTCAAGGAATCTTTATAACACCCATTACCTTCTTTTGATCCCGCTTTGACTTTATCACTTAGAAACTTCACAGCCAAGTGCATCATGGAGATGACTTCACTTAAGGCATTTAAGATGGGCCTCTCCTATATGGCCTTCTTTTGATCCCCCTTTGACCTACTACAATTAATTGTATGACCATCGTCCTTATAATTGGCACGTTCTTGAAGGTTCATGAAACTTTACATATCCCATTAGGGTGGTATAATGGCAAGAAAATCCAACAAGATCCTCATTATATAACAATAATTCAATTTGGGGTATCCTAATTTTTATAAGAATTCATAAAACATGATATCAATTAAGCTTCCAAAGTCGACAAGTAACCAATGTACTTCTTTGTTATTTATGAAGGTCTTTACTAACAAGGGATCATCGTGATTTGGGACTATGGAGGCATCCTTGTCCTTTTCATCAAACCCTAACGGTGGCAAATGACAGCTTGAAGATTCAAGAAGTATTACCCCGAACATGGTAGTCATCATTACTTTGCAAACATGCCCTTTTTAGTGTTATTGGAGGGTTCTCCTCTTGTTTACCTCCCACAATGACATATATCACCTTATGTGTCCGTGTGGGAGAATCATTTCCTTTTTTTCCAAGAGATTTCATTCTTTGTTGAGGTGAAGATTTACCTCAGTGCACGACGTGAACATCATTACCAAGACCTCTTTCTAGGGATCTATGTTGGTATCTAGGAGATCCTCCTTGGTTTGGTCACACCAATCTTGCATCCTTCCATACTTCTATTCCATACTTCTAGATCTTTCTCGTGCTTCATTTATTGATGGTCTCTCATAATCCCTAGGTGGTCTTTCTTAATCCTGGCATCGATTACCTTGTCACTTCTGAACATACTAGCTTAGCTTTCCCCATCATATGAATGCATGTATTGCATATTTTCAACTGGTAATAATTGTCAATGTCATGACTAATAATTGTCAGTGTCATGACTAGGGGGCTTTGTGATATTGGAAAATTTTAAATAAATATCTTCCTCTAACCGTAGTGGTTTGGGATTGTATAACATTTCTGCTTTCAAGCCTCGTGGTGCCTTCATCACGATGTGCACCTTATATTTTGAGTTTATTATATATGACTATCTTTCCTCAGGTCGATGGCTTATCCACCTTTGGCAGGTTGTTCTTCTTTTTGATAAATTTGGCTTTTTGTTGCTTTTAATTTTCGATCTAGTACATTTCCATAATCTATATATTTTTCAACCTATTTTAAAATTTCTTCCAATGTGGATGGTGGAGTTTTTTATAGGATATGAAAAATGTCAAGCCTTCTTTCACACCATCTTTGGCTAAGATCAACACAACACCATTTGGCAGGTTTTCTGTCACCTTGGCTTATTGTTAAATCTAGTAACATACTTTTGCAATGGTTCCTCGGATCCTTGTCTAATTTTCCTCAAGTTGGCTTCTATCTTAGGTAGAGCTTTGCTAGTAGCAAAGGCAATGCAAAATTTTTCCTTCAAATCTAAACATAAATTGATTGATCATTGTGACGAGATTAAAACCATTTTAGCATAGAACATTTCAATGAGAGTGGGAAAGCTCTACACATGATCATGTTAGATCAACTAGGAATCTAGAAGGGGGCTTGAATAAATTTTTTGAAAAATATTACCAAATTGTTTCTTAATCAAATAAAATCAAAACCCCTTTAACAAATCAAGGTTTTTATCAAAAGTCTTGTTAATACAAGATCAACCACACATATAACCAATAGTTTCAAAAACCTTCAAAATCACAATTTCAAGGTACATACAAATCAATTCCAATACTAAGATCAATATATAAAATAAAGGGTTAGAGAAAGGAAGAATCAAACACATAATTTATATTGGTACAGTCCCTTAGAGGACCTACATCCAAATGTTCTAAGATCCCTTAGAATATTCCATGATTAGAGAATCAAAGTAAACATACTATGCATAAGCAATTCACTAAATCTACCTTTCCCTTTAAACCACAAGAGTACAACCAAGATTTGAAATCTTGTCAACTAGAAACCCCTTGGTAACCCTAACCAAGATTGAACTTTACATTGAAAATCAAAATTGGATTGAATACACCTTTGATGTGTAGATTAAAACTTCTTCAAGCTTTATCAACGAATACAACCATGATGGAGATTCAAAGATCCTTGTCATGTTGATCTCTTGAGAAGTTTGCATAAGATCCTCTTTAGTTGATTCTTGGAAATGTTTAGAAAAGATAAGCTTCGCAAAAAGGTCACACAAAGGATAGAACAAGTGAGGGTATACAAAGATTTTAGCTAATAAAATCGCTATAATCAATTACATAAACCTAGTAACCGATTTGTTTGATCATTTACCCTTTGTTCTGCATTTTCAGAATTGTGGTAATCGATTACAAAATATGGCAATCAATTATCTTAATCAATAAAGACAAAAATTCCTAGTAAGCAGTCGTAATCGATTACAACATTTGGTAATTGGTTATTTCGACTTCCAAAGAGTTTCTTAAGTTTTTAGATGCAATGTAATCAATTACTAGAAGTGGTAATGGATTATCTCGAAGCAAAGAGCCTTCCTTTTCTTGAAACAAGTATTGTAATCGATTACAATAGTTATATCACCGACATTTGTTGCAATTGCTTTGGAACTTATAGATTTATGATTTGTGTTGAGAATGACGTGTTGAACAATAAAATTTCATCAGAATTATCCTCCTATACAATCTTTGCCATAGCCACTTTTGGAGAGGTTTTCTACTTATTAGTGCATTCACTTGTATGTTCTCTCACTTTCTGGCAACGTCCTCAACTTATTTCATTCATGAGTTTTCTTCTTCCATCCTCATTCACCCATTTGCTTTGAGTGTGCTCGTTTTCTTTCTGAGTACGAAGCCTTGCTGTTAACTTTTCTTGTCATTTTAATGTCTCTTTTTGTTGTTGAATGAGTTTCACCAACTTATCCACAAGTATAGTTGAACATTTAGTGTGATCGAAGCTTCCATGATAAAGGAGATGTGTGTAGCAATGACAATTATTTTTTTTTCCTCATGCTCACCATAACCAAAGATATAAGAAAATTTAGATTCAAAACTTTGAGAATCACTGTTGACTCCCAAAAGCGAACCAATGTTATAGTCTCACTACTACAAAAATGATCTTTAACGATGCTGATTCAAAGATGGTTTTTCAAAACCATTGTTGTCCAAAACACAGTTGCATTTTTTTTGTAAATAATTAAAAACTTTGATGATAATTTTTTTAAAAATTGTTATTGAAGGCCTTAAAAAATAACCGTAATGGAATTCCTTATTTGTATTAGTGTGTTTGCCTCAAGGAAACAAAAAACTGTGATAGAAAAAGAGAAAAAAGAGTTGAGTGAAAGAGAGAGAGAAAGAGTATAGTTTTTATTGTTGTTACTTATGTACATTTGTGAAGAGTCTTGATCATACTTATAGGTCGTTGGAAATCTAAGTTGACAAGAAAGTTAATTGTGTCATGTGCTAATTGTGTTGAGTATCATGTATCTGACTTGTCCTTTATGTTAGGCTTAGCTAGATCGGTGTCCTTTATGCTGGACCCGGATTTGGTGCTAACCTCGGGATAATCCTCGAAACATTTAGGCATAGTGAAATCTTTATCAATTCTAAGAGATAATTTATGAGTGAATTTTTTTATATATAAAAATATTTATAATATATGCCTATGTTAAAGGATACCATGATAGTTTAAACGAAATGGTATAAAATATATTTTCTGAAATAGAATAAAATTTATGTACCAAAAGAAAATAGTAAAAACAAAATCAAACGAAGTACTTAATGAAATTTTCGGAGATAACTTCACTAAATATCATTCTTACAAAAACAAATTCAGATAAAAAAATACTTACATCTTCTATGTTAATTAAAAATAAGATTTTTTCTAAAGTTAATCAAAAATGTTTTTTTCTAGAAAAAATACTAATATGTATTGATTCGAAAAGAAAAACTTACATCTCTTAAGTACGTACTGTAGGTTCAATTTAAGATTTATATACTGAAAAGATTATTAGTATTTTGTTTATTGGAGAGAATAATATTTTGAAAAATAGAAATAAATATTTTTTATTTATAATTTATTACTTCCCAGAATTTTATTTTAAAATATTAATCATTACATTTAAAATCAAGATTTTTTTTTGCTGATGATCAAGATATTATTAAATATTGTGAATTTTCAAACTTATAATTATACTTTATTAAATTATCTTTAGTTTTTTTTGTTACATAAGTATCCTTTTAGTTTGTCACTTAATAAAAATATCAAAAGATAAATATTGTTGATTTTGTTTTCTAAATGACAGGTGACAAAGAAACAAAGTTTTCTATATAAAGTACTATATTTTAAAACAGACGACATTGTATCATTAAGATGCTGTACCAAAAAAATTAAGATGCTTAGGTTCTTAGCTATCGAACATGGTTTCATAGCAGAGACGTATACCTGATTATATCTTCATCATATAACACCTCAATTATACAAATTATACTTGAGAGAGTCGGTCAACTTTGTCAACTTCGAAACAAAATTTGCATGACATGACTTTGCTGTGTCATAATCAAGGTTTCAATCTTAAGTATCTGCCCCGTTATTTTTTATAAGAAAAATCAAATTTTTTATTTTTATATAAATAAAAATTTAATTATTTTTATTTATTTAATGAAATTATGTTTAAAATATATTTCATTTAATTGAAGATTGTGCTTAATATTAAGTTCTAATGAAAGATAATATAAAGCAAATATTATTTTTAATTAGAAATAACATAATAATTTAATGAAATAAATTAACTTTTTAAATAAGCGTGAAATATTTTTTGTTTATTTTTATGTTAACTATTGTATTGGCACAAAACAATCTTTATCAAAAAAAAAAAAATCGTATCTAAGAGAACAAAAGGAGTGTTAATTTTATCAATAATTAATCTCTAAAAAAATTAGCTGATCACTTGTAATGGAGTATTTCCTCCTAAAATCACGATTTTAATCTAAATGCTCGAATAAAAAATTTGCTTAAAAGATCTTATCTTAATTTTACACTCAGACTAATAATCTGTTTTTATAAAATGACTTTATTCATATAAGCAAAATATAATAAAATTATATGATTAACATTTATGAGAAACAAATTATTTAACTTTTGTAAAGGTTAAGATATGTAAGTAGGTTTAGTTTATAGAAAAATTGAATGTATTTTACTCCTTTTTTTTTGGGATAAGTGTTTGTGAAAATTTTATATCTCTTTCAGGATTTATTAGACAGTAGGTTCGGTTGACAAATTTTCTATTGTTTTTTAAGTGATCATTTGGTGGTTTGGTCTTATGAGAGGTAGCACTGAGTGAATGGCACTTGCCTACAATCTGGTAAGAGCCACGTTATTTGGTGTTTAGTGTTCTATTCTGCTTCGCAACCTATTATTATTATTTGACAGCGTCTTGGGGTTCACTCGTGATTTCTTATAGACGAAAAATATCCATAATGCCATACAATGTTATGGATCACCATAAAATTGTGAGCGCAATTCAAAATTTTGTCAGAACATTAAAAATTTAACAAAATGAGATCATAAAATGAATGGAATCAAGTGGGAGAGAAGGCAAGCATGGTGTCTTAATCAGCCAGATTTCTCGCACTTTGGAAGACCCATACTCTCTGGCTATCACAAAATACAATCTCCAAATGGATGGACAAAAACAAAAAACCACAAAGTGTAGGGGACACTTGGGTTCCCCAGCCAGAGCAGAATTTGCCACCTTTCACGGTCCACATGCCAGAAAAAAAATTCCCCTTATTTCAACCCACCTATCTAACTCTCTCCCGAGCTCAAAGCCTTTGAAATTTGAATTCTCCCTTTCACTTGTGTACACAACTTTACCTTTTTGTAAAGTGAGCTACTTTTTTTTCCTTTTTCTATTAATAAGAAAATATCTGAAGTTTCTACTTTTAGTTTTTTACACTCAACTAATATCATTTTCGCCACATCGATCCATTTTAAAATAATATGTAAGGTTAATTATCGAAATGAGTAGAATTTTTTTTTTTATCATAATAGGTATTTAAAAAAATTATAAAAAAAAGATTAATCGTGCTTTGATATACAATTTCTTCATTGAAATTGTATATCAAAGCACAATTTCACTTTTTAATTTATTTAAAATATTTTTTTCTAAAAACTAAAATTGTATCTTAAAATATGATTTTAGTTTCTTTTTTATTTCTCATAAAATCGTATATTAAAATAGGATTTCTAAAATAATTAAAAAAATTAATCTATTATTTTAACATAATATTTCAACTTTTAATAATAAAAAAATTAAAAAATTGAAATCATATGTACATATATAATTTTAGTATAACAATTTTCTAAAAAACAAAATCCTACTTTTGAAGTATGATTTCTTCGTAGTAAAATTGTTCTTCAAATCATAATTTATTTTCGTAATTTTTTTAAAATATATTTATTATGATATTTTTTTAAAAACATTAATCAATTATGATGCAAAAGACTAAAATATACCTTTAATTGTGATTCTATTTCTAAACGAATGGATCGATCCACAAATTTTAATTAAGAGGCTTAGATACCCATTACTTGTACATAAAATAAACTATTTTTTAATCAGTGAATTAAATTCTCAACCATCATTGAAATTATATGTGCCACATAATAAGTACAAAAGTCCTTGACTTTTCTCGTCCTCCTCTCTATTTAATCCATTGTGATCTCTCCGTAGGGACAATACCATGCCTCTTGGTCCTTTCTCAAATCCAAATATCGCTGCTCCCTTAATGCTCTCACCACAAACTTGTATAGAGTAGCCAAAAGCAAACACCAACTATAAGCCAAATCACCAAAAAATATAAAATACACACTTTTTTTTTTCTTTGGCCTTCTCTTTCCCATTCTTTTGGCGTGTTGGCCACCCACTGAACACATTTGCACTCACATATAGAAGCAAACAGAGGCCATTGGTTGGTTTCAGTGATGGGAAGCATGCACATAGAAACCCCAGAAACTTTTGCTGATGGTAGCAAAAACTTCGACGATGATGGACGAGTTAAAAGAACTGGTATTAGCATTTCACATATAAATTGATACTGTAAATTATCATCGTTACCCAAACTTCTTCCATTGTCTATTAGTTTTTCTTTAAATAGTTACTTACTATGGATTTGTTAAGATATACGTCTCGATAAATAATTTTAAGAAAGAAATAAAATAAAATAAAATAATTTATAAGCTAAAATTAGTTTATTTCTAAGAAAAATCATCCTAGTTAACATGAAAGCGTGTTTAGAAATTAATTTGTATAAGTGTTATAAAATTTTTATAATGTTTTCAATTCTTACTAATAAAATAAATATGATATATAATATGATTTTTGTATTGATTAATTTGAAGGAACTTGGATTACTGCAAGTGCTCACATCATAACGGCTGTGATTGGTTCTGGAGTGCTATCTCTTGCATGGGCAATTGCACAGATGGGTTGGGTGGCTGGTCCTGCAGTGCTCTTTGTCTTCTCTTTTGTCACATACTTCACCTCCACTCTTCTCGCTGACTGTTACCGTTCACCTGACCCTGTTCATGGCAAGCGAAACTACACATATTCTGAGGTTGTCAAAGCTAACTTAGGTAAGAATAAACTTTATTTCGAATCTCTAATAAATTTTTCTTATTGTTTTGAATTTTGATATATTTAAGAATTTATTTTGAATCTTTGTTATAATTTAAGTGATTATTTATTATTTTATATATTGACTTTTCAAATATTATCAATTATATAATAATATCATGTTAATTATTACTTAATTAACTGACACGATAAAGACTCAATTAAAAAATTTAATATATTAAAAATTCAACAATGAAAATTTATTTGAGACACAGAATAAAGTATAATCATTTGTCAAGTACCTTAAAAATATTTAATTCATACCAAAAATGCTAACAATATATTTTCTTTTGGATATACAATACTCTTTTGAACATATTGTTTATTATTATTGATTGAAATTTATTAAACATCATATAATATATGGTAGTCTTATTTTTAATTTTATAATTTTTATTCAATTTTGATCAATTTGCTTAATCTTCCATTAGACTTTTGCTTATCCTGTTTTATCATTACTTTTTGTAGTACTTGTCTTAATATGATACATTTATATATTATGTAAGTCTTATTTTTAATTTTATAATTTTCAATCAACTTTTATCAATTTGCTTGATCTTCCATTAGGCTTTTGCTTATCCTGTTTTATCATTACTTTTTGTAGTGCTTGTCTTAATATGATGCATTTATTTTAATTCTGTTGTTTCTTGTTAATTTATTTCTACCGTACACTAGATGAGTTCAAATTATTGATTTTTTTTAAAGCTAAAAATGTTGTGTTTATTTGAACTTTGAAGAGAGGAGGACAAAAATAATGTGAGTTTTACGTGAGTTACACGCCTCTTACGCTGGAATATATTTTAGTGGCAGACACGTAGAAATAATTTTAACTAGATGTCTGAATGTGAAAATTTGATTCTTTGTATGTATTGTCCAAAGAGACAATAATTTGTACATTAAAAAAAAAATACAGTACAATAATTTATGTCGGTAATTAACTGAGACTTGACACTTTGGGATTGGGAGTTCGGGCTTCTCAAGTACTCTGCTTTTGTTTATTGTCAATGCAAACAAAAATTGATTGTTTCTTAACAGAGATATGTCACATGACTAGGAATACTATTTTTCCCGTGACAGGGTTTTGTATTGAAAGGTGCATTTATGATTTTTTTTCTGTTTTATTTATAAGAGTTAATTATCTATTTTTGTTAAGATTAAAAAAGGTAACTAATATAATTAATAGTAATTTTTTCAAAACTATTCTTATCATTAAGAGTTTTGCCTATTTTAATTATTTGTCAACATAGAAAAGAAAAAAGTGAGTATAATTCTTTGTTAAGTAAAGTACGTATACATGAATTTTTCTCATTAATAATTGTTTGATGCAGCTTTAATTTAATTTGTTACCCTTCTTCTGTCTATAGGAGGAAGGAAATTTCAGCTGTGTGGATTGGCTCAGTATATAAATCTTGTTGGTGTAACCATCGGCTACACTATAACTGCATCACTTAGTATGGGGTAAGTTTCCACATCAACTTTTGACTTAGTGTGTTTGTGTGTACATTAATTGAAGTAATATGTTCCCTTAATTATTAATTTTTTTCATATAATTTTGAAAATTGATTAGGGCGGTGAAGAAGTCGAACTGTTTTCACAAACATGGCCATCAAGACGAGTGCAAAGTTACGGACAACGCTTTTATGATTGCTTTTGCCTGCATCCAAATTCTTCTAAGCCAAATACCAAACTTCCATAAGCTCTCTTGGCTCTCTATCGTAGCAGCTGTTATGTCTTTTGCTTATTCTTCCATTGGGCTTGGCCTTTCCATAGCCAAAATCATAGGTAAGCATGTGATTATGACTCAAATATTTTACACTAGCTAGTTTAATAAACCTTAAGTGTCCCATTTGTTATAGCTTTTTTTTCGCAATTTTTAAAGAAAATAATCACTTTTATAATTTTTTTAGGCATTCATTGTAGTATTTTAAAATATTCAGAAGTTAAAAAAAAATTGATTAAACTTAGATTATATTTTAAATAGTTTCTTATAAAATCAGCTGTACTTTTTAAATATACAAATTAGCTTCTATATTTTATAAAAATAAAAAATGAAAAATAATCACTAAATTATTGAACTTCAGAACCATTTTTTTAAAAGGTAACAAATACCATTAGGGTACTGGTTTTAATATTTTTTTATTAATGTAATACTATTGTGATAAAAACACCATCTTTAGGTGGGGGACACGGGCGAACAACCTTAACAGGGGTGGAAGTTTCGGGAACGGAAAAGGTTTGGAAAATGTTTCAAGCTATCGGTGACATTGCCTTTGCTTATGCTTTTTCTAATGTCCTAATTGAGATCCAGGTAAGTCCTAGTATTTACTATTTGTCTATTTATTCTTTGGTTAAATGTTCCGTATGGATGTACAGCTACGATGTAAATCATTTTTAAAAATAGTTATAGTAAAACCATATTTTTATTCATTAACTTGCACATAAGTATGTCTGAATATAATTAAATTCGTATAATTTATTCATATTTCTTGAATCTATGTGCTAGTGGTTCTGTCTCTATCGTTGGCTTGGTGCGGGTAGTTGGAATTTGGAAGAAGCTAGTATATTTCAATGATAAATAATATTCTATTCGTTTCTATTTATAAAATCTAAATTTGAAATAATGATAATTATTTTCACAAAACTTAATTCATAATATTTTTTATATTAATTATTTTTAGATTATAAATACTCCTAATTTAAAAAAGACAGAAAATGTATTAAAAATAATTAAAAAAAAGAGAAGTATTAATTATAGGAATAATTTTTAAAAAATTAAAACTTTTGTATAAGATAAATTTATTGTTACTGATTAAATTAATTATTTTTTAAAATTTTATGAATTAGGTATGAGTGTTATATATAAAAATGGAAGTAGGATTAAAATTCATTATGATATTGACAGGGATAGCAAAAAATGCGGTGAAACGGGTTCGATGCATGATTAAAGTTGAAATGTGTGCCTGACTTGAATTTGGTAGTGCATAGAATATGTAGTCAACTAGTCAATGATCAATAGTCATAGGTAATACCAAGTTACTAACTGCTATTTTTGACCACTTTCATGTTTTTTATTTTTTCTCTCCTTATGTCGTTGACTTATGTGCGGTGCATTATTTATTATCTACACATAGTGTCATCTAGAATTGCATGCATAACCATGACGGAGTGTGGTCACCATTTGGGATCAGTTTAAGAAAATGTAATTCACATGTCATTTTTATGCCCACCAAATATTTTAATTTAAGAATAACATAACAGGTGTGGGGATATTTTGGCAAATCAGTATGAGATGAAAATAGATTTTTTATGTTTCAATTCACACATGTTTAGTTTATAGTTAAAATGACTGTAACACATATTTTAATATACCTTTAAAGAATAAAAACAAAATAAATGTAAAATAAAGAGTCGTGCTTCATTTTGGTAAAATTATATATCTGTGTCTGGCTAGCAAATAATTAAGACTCCAAATATACATGAACCGTTAAATCCGCATATAGTTATCTCCAATGGCACCACTTGAATGGCAAGGGTCGGTTTCCTTCCCTTTCATCTTAGTCACGAACTTATAATCATTGATATGAAAATTAAAAAATCTTTGAAGAGATAGAAACCCAACCATGTTCTGCTAACTGTTGCCTATGTTCTCATGCATGTGATTATTATTTCATTATCTTTGGATCACTATCTAACGGCTCAGAATAAATTGATTTCCTTCTACATTGCTGACTTCAGATTCCATGTGACTCACTCTGCCATTGCACATGGAAATCAAATGGTGCACGACTCACTATCCACACTAAATACACAAAAACCAACTACACACAAACCAAACTTAATCAACATAAAAGTACTCCTCTATCTTAAAATAAGTATCATTTAAAAAAAATCCCAAAATAAGTGTTAAGATTAGTTTTTTAATGTAATATTTTTGTTTTGCTAATATTATTAATAAGTATCATTCTAGTTTTTTTAATATAATATTAATAATAAAATTAGTTTTGTATAATTAGTATTTTGTTTTATCTATTAGTTCTTCTTATTATAAAACAATAAGATGACATTTATTTTAGGATGGATAAGTAGCATTCATACCGACCAAAAGAAAAGTACAACAACAATACTCATTAAGGCTTATAGCAAAAATTCAACACAAAAATCAAAATTTATGGTAAAAAAAAGTTATGACTTGACATTTTTTTCTTTAGGGATCAAAATTGCTTTTCTAAAGCCACTATGAACCTGGGATAACGCTGGATGAAACTCACAAGGCGGCAAAATTTCTTCGATGCCATTATTATGATTATAAATAATAATGTTTAAATTTGAAACCTTATTTATCGGGTGTTTTTAACTACCCTGCCTATGTTGTTTCTTGAATGACCATCTCATAAGCAATATAGAAAGTGCATGAAGCAATTCGGAGAATGCAATAAGCAATTGCATTACTTACCTATCACGGTGCTTCAAATAGAAATCTTTACTATTGTCATTATTACATATCTATGACACATGTGAATGTTTATTATAATTAATAATTAATAACTAATATTTATCCATAAAAAAATGTGATTGTTTACCGTTTACAAGCCCACTAAATTAGAAATGTGATCCATACTGTTGCAGGACACACTGAAATCAAGCCCACCTGAGAACAAAGCCATGAAGAGAGCAAGTTTGATTGGCATTATGACTACAACATTGTTTTATGTACTATGTGGGTGCTTAGGCTATGCTGCATTTGGAAATGATGCACCATCTAATTTCCTCACAGGATTCGGCTTCTATGAGCCCTTTTGGCTAATAGACTTTGCCAATGTCTGCATAGCAGTGCACTTAGTTGGGGCATACCAGGTAAATAACTTATTAAAGCCATAAATATCTTGTTATTCTTTGAAAATATTACTTTTGAAATTAATTTTATTCCGTTTTATTCCTTACATTTGGCAAAAACAATAAGGAAATTAAAGCACAAGAATTTTTTTAAGACTAGAGAAATAAAAAATAAAAAAAATTAGGAGTTTGCTTGTGTTTTTATTTATTTATTTTTCATTTTTTGTCTTTATTTTTTAATTGCAAAATTGTCACCTTATTTTTAATCTGTTTTCCATTATAAAAAAAAATGTACAAGAATTAGATGGGAAAAAGTTGTTTACAGACTTATACAAATATTTGAAAACAAGAAACAAATTGAAAATAATGTTATATTTTGAAATCAAAAAGTAAAAATAGAAAATAAAAACACAAGGAAACACCCCTTATCAATATTTATATAAAATCTGTTCGATCATCGTCATGTGTCAGCTAGATAACTTTTAAATTTTCTATTTATTCAATTGCTTTTTTTTTTCTTAAAAAATCGTGTGTTGCATGGAAACCGAGCTAGTATTTTGAAAACCCCCAAAATTTATTTAAGCCTAACTTTAATTAAAGCAATTTCTATTGCATTCTGTGGTATTCGTAATATTAGTTCATGACATCATGCACTCTATGGTATAGGTTTTTGTCCAACCTATATTTGGGTTTGTGGAAAAGTGGAGCAAAGAAAAATGGACAGAAAGCCAATTTATAAATGGCGAGCATACTTTGAACATTCCTTTATGTGGAAGCTACAATGTCAACTTCTTTAGGGTGGTGTGGAGGACTGCATATGTGATTATCACTGCCGTTGTAGCGATGTTACTCCCATTCTTCAATGACTTTTTGGCCCTTATTGGTGCACTCTCTTTCTGGCCATTGACGGTTTACTTCCCTATAGAGATGTACATTAAGAAGTCCAATATGCAAAGATTTTCCTTCACGTGGACTTGGCTCAAGATATTGAGTTGGGTGTGCTTAATCGTTTCTATTATCTCACTTGTGGGTTCCATCCAAGGCCTTTCTGTTAGTATCAAGAAATACAAGCCCTTCCAAGCAGAACAATAGAAATTTCATACTTATTATTCCAACTTGAGCTAAGAGTTTCTATTGAGAGCGAAAAAATTTGTATAACTATGTTTTGAAATAGTTGTTATATTTTCAATGCTCGAAATCGAGACAACTTACACTAAAGCAATAAAATGTTTAGTTTTCTATGTTACATGGTTTTCTTCTTAGTCGCTGTTTTTTCTTTTTCTTTGGGTTATGTTTGGATTGGTGAAAGAGAATGGAATAGAATGAATTAAAATATAATGAATTGGAAAGAAATGGATTAAAAATATTATTTAATTGTTTGGATAATTTATAAAAAGATAGAATAAATATTGCATCGTTTGAAAAGAGAATAGAACGAAATAAATTATAATTTTTCATTTTCTATATCATTTTTACTTTGAAGTGACTTATTTTTTTATTTTCTTTTTATGATGACCGAGTGATGTATTTATAGACATTTAAAAATATTATCAACTCAATTTTAGTCACTACAACAGAGATAATCCGTGATTTTTTTCATTGCAAATACCATTGATTCATATATATATATATATATATATATATATATATATATATATATATAT